>CAUYRT010066642.1:0-28718 GCA_963574885.1 Lepilemur ruficaudatus | reverse complement strand
ATATATTTTTAGTTGTCCAATTAATTTCTTTCTATTTATAGTAGAGACGGGGTCTCGCTCTTGCTCAGGCTGGTTTTGAACTCCTGACCTTGAGCAATCCACCCGCCTCGGCCTCCCAGAGTGCTAGGATTACAGGCGTGAGCCACTGCGCCCGGCCTCTGACTGTTTCTTTTCCAGGGTTGAACACTTCCCCTTCCACACTGGAAATGGAGTCCCCTACTGGGAAAGTCGCAGGGTGGGATGGGAAATATTTGCTGTGATTCTGGCCTGAAATAGGATTTTGCTTCTTGACATTCTGTGTCCCACATCTGGCTGTTAGTGATGATGGGGACTTTTTGGTCCCTTGTCAGTGATTATTGTACTTCATTTGTCTTCATCTTTTGGATTTCCCTTCATCCATCTCTGAGCACATTCAGAGGTGGTAAATGAAAGGTCCTATCCACAGGGATATGATTTTCTTGAATTACCCAAATATTATACTAAGTCTAACTGTCGGTGGCATCGCTAACTCACAAAAACAGATTTCCTAGACAACACTCACTTTTATAATTGGTATGAACTACTCAACAAACTCAAGGGTGCAATTACAGTGACATCTCCTTTTCCTTCAGAGTAAAAACAACTGTCTTAACTCATCAGATTAGCAGGATGTCCAGGATCTCCCTTTGGGGCCTCTCATAGCCCTAAACCATATATCCCATATCAGTTTATAGAGACCAAGTTGGAGAGGGCTTCAGTTTGACTTCCACATGTAGGCAGGGAGGTCTGTTCTTGCTCTAGTGTAGGGGAAAATTCTGAATTAAATCATCAGCTGGGCATCCCACTATGCCTAGCACATAACGACCGTTGGAACTAGCAATGGAACAGATGTAGCCACGTTCAGTGAAGTATGTCTGGTACTTTACTTTCTAATTCTCTTGAAGAGTTCAGGTGAATGATAAACTTGATGGAACTAATTCATATTTCACAGGTGTGATTTCACATATTTCGTATGTATGACATCATTTTAAAGAATTGATTGAAGGAAGTGCTAAAGACATACATACAAATTTGGGAAAACAAATCATTGATGGATTCATTCAACGAACAGTTATTGACCACCTACTGTATACCAGGAACTGGTGATAGGGATACAAGGATGAAGAAATCATTCCCAGGCAGCCTACCACCTGTTCTGTAACTCCAACTGTCTTCTTGACTGGAAATACCCCCGAATATGACTCTTCTGAAGTTCATATTCTAAGTGGATATAGACAGATTAAAGTGACACCATCCTGAGCTATACCCTAGGAGTATTGTGTGTTTTGTTTTAGTTGGGAAGCAGACCCTGCAAGGAGGATTTAAGGGTGGATAGTTTAATTAGGTTGAGGGTCCTAGGAAGATACCAGTAGGGGGATAGGGTGGGAGATGAGGAAGAGAAGTCAGCCATTGGTGTGTTGTCCTGCCAGATATCACTGTGGGCAGCAGAGCTCAGCCCCACTAGGATAGGTCAATTGCAGTCACTGGTTGAGGACTGCTCACCGGGGGCATTGATCCTAGCACTTGAGGTCTGCATGAAAGCTGGCAGAGCAGACTTCAGCCAGAGAAGTTTCTTGGAGACTTCTTGATGTCCTTGGTGGCAGTTGGGGGTTGGGCTGGTGCGCACTGAGATGGCAAGGCCTGAAGGCGACGTGGCCAGGGCATCCGTCGCTTTTGCTACCACTCTGTGTTCCTTAGCTCCTTCTACAGTCTTGGAACTGTATATATGTTTTAGAATAATCATCATTTTTTAATAGTTCTTTGAGCCTCAAAATGAATGAAGATCTTGGGAGAGTAGTTTTTCAATCTAAAAAAATATGGACGTAAGTTCAGAAGTTGAAGTATTCGAGCCGAAATTTTCAATAAGGGCACTCACCTTTTGCTTCTTTTCCCCCCTCTCTGTTACAACCATTACCCTTGTTTCCCAGGTTAGAAAACTTGGACACCCAATAGTTTTACTTCCCACGTATCTAATTTGTCACAAGGGCTCCTTGTTATTTTGTAAAATCCGCCTCATTTTCATCTTGATTCTGAAGCTTCACTCCAAGAATACTGCAAGTGACCTTGAGGCTGCTCGGTGCCCTCTGGCCCCTTTCTTCTATATCCCTGAAGGCTTCTGACCCTAAAACATTCTCACACTATGGGCTTGGAAGCTAGACTTCCTGTTTTCAAACTCTGTCCATGCCACTTACAGCTGCGTGACTTTAGGCGAGTTACTTAAGCTAAGACTCGAGTCTTAGGTAATATTTCCATAAGTACTGTGGAAATAAAACTCGGTAATGTGGAAATCCTGAAAGGATTATTGGGAGGGCTAAATCATAGAGTCCCTGAAAAGCACTTGGCACAGAGCCTGGCATGTAGTTACAGCTCAGATTGTTGTAGCTATTTTTATTGTTGTTAATGTTGTTGTTATGTCCCTCATCTACTAAGAACCTAGGACGGTTCCCTGTTGCCTGCCTCACCAAGTCTGCCCTTCTCTGCCTAATTTTGCCCTCTTTTATAACCTGGTCCTACTCGTTCCTGCTCAGGGGATGCTCCAGGATCTGCTCAGGGTTTATGCATCCCTGAACTTGCCGTGGCCCTTCCAGCTGCCCGGCCTTTGTGTGTGTTGTGCCCTGGCCACCACCTTCTTCCTCCATGTTGTAGAGTCACTCTTTTTGTCCACTTAAAAACTATTTGTTGACTTTAAACTTTTAATCGTAGCCATTTTGTAATTGGATCTGATAATCCAAATAGTCCCTTAAGATAATTCTGTCTTCCTGGGAAAACAATGATCATCTACTCCGTCCCCAATTCTGGGCCTGTGATGGTGTGTGGGGGAAGGGGTGTCCAGCTCTCTCTTCCCTTTTTTTCTTATGGAAGAGGAACAAACTCAGGGTCCTCGGGCTGGGCGGCCTCAGGGGCTAGGTCTCTTGCCCACTGGGGGCTGCTTGTTCAGCTGCAGTAGTGGTTGAAGTCTGTGGTTTTCTAACACATAGTCTAGTCTAGTGGTTTTGAAACACCCACAGTAAGATACAGATACATTTAATTTGTTGTGGAATTACAGAAAAGAAAGATCTAGATACATTGTACATGGGATTCTAGTTAGCCCATGTATAACACATGGGTAGATGAAACAAAAGTTTTGCAAGATGTTACTATTCTTGTTACACTTCGTATGCTCTGGTCTATTCCATTCTATTTTAGTTAAGGAAAGAAACACTAGTTGGGACCCAATAAATGATCCCCAGTTTGCAAAAAGATGTTAGTCTGATCATTCTCTGGGCTTTATGTGGACCCAGTGTGGCAGTCCCTGCTGAGCCGGCCTCACCTCAGCTTCCATCGGCAGCAAACTGAGTGGTAGCCACCACCTCCATCAAGCCTGGTGGCCTTTGCGCGCGGTCCCCTCCGCTGGCCACAGCAGATCCTGAGGCAGGCTCACTTCGCCCCAGCATCTTCACAATTTTTGTTGTTTCCAAAGTGACTGTTCCAATTTACACTCTCATCCATAGTGAATAAATGTCTTGTTTCATATTTTCACTGACATTTAACATTGTCAGCTTTAGCATTTTTGCCAATTTAGTAAGTGTGAAATAATCTCATTCTTATTTTAATATTCCTTTTCTTGGTTATTTATACGCTTGAGTATCTCTTCGTATGTTTACTGTCTGTTCATTTGTGAAGTGTCTGTTTGCCTGTTACCTTGCAGTCTGGAGTCCACACAGAATTATTTTTTGTGTATAGTGTGACGTAGGTGTGCAGTTATTTTTTATACTACACACACCCCTCAAATATAATATGTGTATTATAGATGCACATATTATAGCGACATAAATATTGTATTAATATATACATCTATTATGTTTATATAAACATATATTGTGTGTATATCTATATGTAAGCCTACAGCTACATCTATATCTATTTATCAATTTGTTGGCAGTTACATAGATACTTAATTGATTTAAGTAAACTTTTTATTGAATTATACATATAAAATGAGCACAAATCTAAAACTTGACAAAATTTTAAAGTCAACATACCCATGTAACCAGGACCCAGGTCAATAAATAAAGCATTACCTGCACCCCAAAAGTCTCACTCATGTCCTCAAGCCACTGTTCTCTGCAAGGTGACCACTATCCTAACTTTGAACACCATAGGCTAGTATTGCCTGTGTGTGAACTTTATATAAAAGTAATTATATAGTATATTTTGTGTCTGTTTTTTTTTCTGCTCAACATTATGTTTCTGAGAATTCATTTAGGACTGTTTCTTGCATGTAGCAGTAATTTGTTCATTTTCATTGATGTATAGCATTATTTTTCCCCCTAGTTTATGCTGTTGAAAATAGTGCTGGTATAAACTTTCATATATATTTTTTTAGTGAATATATGCTGGGTTTATACTTAGGAATTAATTTCTGTGTCAAAGGTTATGCATCTGTTCAAGCAATTAAATTGATTTTACATATTGATCTTGTGTCCAAAAGCTCTAAGTTTTTTATTATTTCTATTTTGTTACTGTATTATAAAGTTTTTAGGGCTTCTTGCATAGATAACCATATTGTTTGCAAATAATGACAATCGTGTTTCTTTCCAATCCTTATGCTTTTATTTCTTTTCCTATCTTCGCTATGCTGGATAGACTCTCTAAAACAGCACTAAACAGAGCGGTGATTGTAGGTCCCTGTGTCTTGTTCCTGATCTTGTAAGGAATGCCCTTGCTGTCCCATCCTGAAGTATGATGTTACCAGAGGTGCTTTGTAGAAGTCCTTTATGAAATCCAAGAAGTTCTTTTTAATTTCTCATTTTCTCCAAGTTTTGTTCTTGATTGTGAATGGATATTAAATTATATAAAATTTTTCCACATTTGTTGAGCTATTTATATGATTTACTCCTTTAATGTGGTAAATTGTATTAACGGATTTTTAAATATTAAACTAACCTTATATTTCTGGAATAAATCTACTTAGCACGATGGTATTGTGATGTTTACAAAAGTATACATTGCTAAGTTTGCTCTAACAGTAATTCTCAGGATTTTTACATCTCCATTCATGTATGAGAAGTTCTGTAATTCGCCTTTCTTATCAAATTTTGATATCAGTGTTTTTTTAATCCTACTAAAATAAGTCAAAGAGTTCTCTTTTTCATTGTCTCAAATAGTTTGTGTGAGATTACAATTATGTATTTCTCAAAATGTCTGATGGTAGTCATCTGGAACCGGTGTTTTCTTTTAGGAAGATTTGCCACTACTAATTCGATTTCTTTTATAGTAAGACTATTCTGGTGTTTTGTTTCTTCCTGAATCCATTTTAGCAACTGAAGCATTTCTAGGAATTTGTATATTTCATCTTGGTTTTACCATTGGGAGGCATATTGATTATTTGTAATAGCCTCTTATTATTATTTTAAATCTCTGTGCCACCATAATTAGTGTTTCATTCCTTATATCACGTAGATGTTTGCTTACTTCTTGATCGGCATCACCAGAATTTTGTTACATTATTAGTCTTTTTTAAAAAACTTAGTTTCTTAGGTTTTCTCCATGGTCTCTCTTTCTGTTTAATTTCTGCTTGTATCTTTATTTTTTGACTCTTTTGTGTTTATTATTTTGTTGTTTTTCTAACTTCCTAAGATGGGAGCTTAGTTCATTAATTTTGAAGTTTTCATTTCTAATTTAAAAATACTAATATAAGTGAATATGAAAATATTAGCTAACATAAAATATATTTTTTCTAATGTAAAAATATAACATCCTAAGTAGTGAGTTAGCTCTTAGAAGTTTTAATATGTAGCATTTTTATTATTGTTCAGTTCTAAATAGCTTTTAAATTTATTATTACTTTTTCTTTGTCCAATGAGTTATTTAAAAGTGTTTTGTCTCCATTTCTGAACTTACGGTATTTTTCAAGTTATCTTTTTGTTGTTGATTTCTGATAATTGCATTTTGTTCATAGAACATAGTCTCATGGTGCTAACCCTTTAATATTAAGTCAAGCTTGTTAATTGAATTGTTTAAATCTTCTGTATATTTATTGATTCTTTGCTTGATCTATTTTTTATTGAGGAAAATGTATTAAAAGCTCCCACTAAGATAGTGGACTGTTGTTTTTTCTTGATATATTCTGAAGTTAGATTATTTGTTGTGTACACATTTAGAATTTTTCTATGTTCTTGGAGAAAAGAATCTTTTATTTTTGTGAAGTCATGTTCTTTAACTCTTGCAATGCTTTTTGTCTTAAGGTGTATTTTGCCTCATGTGAATATAACTAACAACATTAGACAATAGTAGGACATAATCAGCTTCCGTTTGATTGGTTTTTGATGATATTTGTTTTTTCATCCTTTGTTTTTTTTCAAACTCTTTGTATCTTAATATTTCAGGTGTGTCTTTTATGTATGACACATAGCTGGATATTGTTTTTATGCAGTCTGTAAATAATTATCTTTTAACTGAACTATGTAATGTATTTATATTTATTGTAATTACAGATATAATTTGATTTAATCCTTCATTTTATTTTTCCTTTCCATTTTTCCTGCCTCTTCCATGTTTCTTTTCCTTTTATTTCTTGCTTGCTTTTGAATTGATTAGTTTTTTTCCCTCATTTCATATATTATTCTATAGTAGTTTAGAAGTTTTATACTCTATTACGATTCTTTTAGAGGCTCTCTAGAAATTTTATTTCTAGATTCTTTTCTCCCATCCAAGTATTAACTGGCCCCATAACTGGCCCCATCCTGCTTAGCTTCCGAGATCAGACGAGATTGGGCACGTTCAGAGTGGTATGGCTGTAGACTATTTCTAGATCCTTTTCTAGTGGTTCTCTAGAAATTTTAGCATGCGTACTTATCTAAGCCCAAAGCTAATTAATGTCTTTCCTCTCCTCCCCAACAATGTAATGACCTTAGAGTACTTAATTCCAATCACAGCTCCCTGGACTTAGGTCTCATTTCTCTCCTTAAGACTCCATTTAGTGGGGATAAATTGATGGAGAAAACTTTCAGTTACTGTTAATTGAAAAATCTCTACTTTTCCCTGTTCTTAAAAGAGAATCCTGCTAGGTATAAAATATATTTTTGCTAGGTATAAAATTGTAGTTTTTTTCCCTCAGCATTATGAGAGATATTCAATTGTTTTCTGACTTCCGTTGCTGAAAAATCAGTGCTAAGTTTTATTGTCATTGGTATTGAAGGTATTCTTTCTTCAGAGTACTTTATGACTATTGTTAAGATATTCTCTTTGTTTTTGGGATTTTGCAATTTTATTATAAAGTGTCCAGATGTCAATTTCTTTTTATGTATTTATTTTGCTTGGGGGTTTTGGGCTTTGTGAATTTTTGAATTGGCTTTTTTATTAGTTCTGAGAGATTCATAGACTATTGTCCCTGCTCTGTAGTCTTTCTCTCCTAATTCTGGATTTCAGATTAAGCATATGTTAGTTAGGCTTGTGTTCTCTCTCTTCTCTATGTTTTAACCTCACTTTCGTGTTTTCTGTCTCTCTGTGTCACTATGTGCTACAATCTCGATAATTTATTGAGTCTTCTCTCTGGTTTCCTGTGTCTACTCTATCTAATCTCGCTCCTTATATAATTGTTTCCTATTACTTAAACATTTATCTTACATTCTGTGTCTGATAATTTTAAAATTTGAAGTCTTTTTTGGTTTAGTTCTATCATTTCTGCTGGTTGTTTTTCATGGTGCTTTGTTTGTGTGTGTATGTGTCTTTTGTTTTTCCTTATTTTATTTACTGTGACTTCTTTTTTTTGGAGACTTCATCAGTGGGTTTGAGTTGACAGCGAGTTTCTCTAGAAGTTGCATTTGTTTTTGCCAGGTTCCTGGGATCATTAGCAACCTGCAAAGCAAGGTCTTACAATTTTTGGGGGGCAAAATAGGTAATCAGTTCATCCTCCACACCCAGGTGAAGGCTGTCTTGTGATTATAAACTTTTAGTAAAGACTTTCCCCATTTTACTTGGCACTAATGTTTGAGACAGGCAGTTTGGCAGCCTTCTGGAGTCCTGTCTGTAGCTGGGTGCCTCTTAGGATACACTCCACCTTGGTGCGTCCTGGCTTTGTTAGTTTCACCAACTTTGTCTGCTGTCCTCCATGTCCTGCTAAGTTGTAAAAACAGAAGCTCAACTTCTCCAGTTTGTTAAATGCCTTCAAGGTGAAAAGTGATGTAAGTGTTCTGTTCTGAGTATGCCTTACCTTCTTATTGGCTCATGAATACATTTCAAACTGTTTTTGAGCAAATATTTTGTCCAGCACTTTTGGTTGTTTTCAGTGGGAGGACTTGGACAGGTATTTATTCTGCCATACTGCCAGAAAAGGAACTTTGATCCTTCTTTAATAGTCTTAATATTCCCTGAAACACATGAATGCCTTTGGCTAACTAAAGTAAAGATCATATGTGCAGAAAGCAATAGAGAAAAAGCACGATCATTATTTTCAAAATATCACTTCCTTCCACACATATTCAGGGGTATTTTCAGTCCTAACTTATATTAGTTAAGGTAGCACTAGCTGCTTCAACAAACCCAAAATAGTGCAATGAATCAAAACAATAGTTTATTTCTTGCGTATGCAAAGTGGGTGACCTGATTAGTGGATGCCTCTCTTTCAGGTGATGGTTTAGGGAACCAAGCACTTTCCATTTCAGGACTCTGTTATTTTCAACCCATGGCTCCAAGGTCACTGTGCTTGTTTGGATCATACCAGCAAAAAAGGCCAAGGACATGGAGACTCGTGAGTAGCTGTTTTTTACTGGCCAGGCTCAGATGCAGCCTGGTTCACTTCCTTTCCTGTTTCATTAGCTGGTACCTGGTAAGGCGGCCACATCTGACTGCAGTGATGGTTGCTGGGCAGGTGGTCTACATGTTTGCCCAGGAAGAAACAGGTCTGATGAGTAGCCAGTCAGTCTCTGCCACAGATTTCTTCTCCAAAACTTCAGTCCACCCTGGCTTCTCCCTTCTCTGAGCTCCTATTTCACTTACAATCAGCACCATCAAGTTTAGGACTTAATTGTCCTGAATTACTTCATGTTTGTAAACTCTGAATCACCAACTGCGTAATAAATTCCTTGAAGGTGTGAATGTTGTGCCGGACTTTTGAAAATGTCACCTACCACTCAGTTTTGATTGCACAGTATAGTGTAAAAAACAATGACATCTCTGAATGAAGGAGAATATTCTTGTTCTAAAGAGATACCTGCTAACATATGTAGGGATGTGGTGTTACAGTCTGCCACTTATTCATTGTATTATTGTTTCAGCTTTTCTTTAGGTTTGAAATTTGCCAAAATAAAAATTTGGAAGAAAAAGCTAAATCTCTGGCGGGGATCAGAGGGGGCCCTATGAACAATATTGGCATCTCCGGGGGGATCAGATTAACGTGTGTCAATTGTGTCTTCTGAAATGTTGTGTTGAAATGAGCCCTTTCTGCTGTCTCTGGATCGTTAAGAGAGTTCATTCAGCTGGTCTGGAAATATCTGTTGAGGTCTACAGAGTGCTAGTGCTGTTGAGGGGCTGGGCACAGGGAGTTGAGCAACACAGATAAGACCCTGCCCTTGAGAGGATTAGGTGGGGCAGTGTAGACAAACTACTCTGAGTGGGCAAAGACCTTTGCAGTTGACTTTGTGTCTGATACAGTGGTAGTGCAGCTCTAGTTATTTGTATGATATGAAAGAAAAAGGTGAGGTGCGGTGTCTTAAGTCCTTCAGTAGAGACCTTGCACTCATTTGTGTGTGTGTGTTTGTTTTAGGCCTCACGTAAGGAGGCTGACCTATCTTTAGGCCAGTGTTGAGCAAATCAACAGGCAGAGAACTTTAGCTCTTGAGTATTCCCCAGGGCTATACGTAATCTCAGCTGAACTGGACCCTAGGTTACTGGCCTTGATATCACCCTGTGCTTGAGTTTAACTCATTACTCTGTTGCTAGGCTCAGTGTTTTCAATGTTCCATTTTTATTTTCTGTTGCTATTGATCTTAGTAAATGACAATGACATATGGACCTAAGTTAAATTGTTGGGATCATATTTTGTGTTCTTCTAATTGAGTAGTTTTCTTTCTCTACCGCAGTGTACTATGGATGGGAAAGTACACTGACATAATCTGTTACCCACCTGCTAGGATGCAAACACAATGCATGTGGCAAATTACTTTATATGCTGATAAAGCCTGTGTTTTGGAAAAATGTTGGACTGTTTGTATCCAAAACATTGTTTTGAATCAAGCCATCTCAAATATGCAGATTAAGAATAGGAAGCGGGATCCTGAATAGCATCATCAAAATTCCAGGAAGGGTCAGGCTGCAAAATGCAAGACGTGGTGAGTCTATAATTAGGCATCAACGCTGCTTTATTTGATTGAGCATCTCCGTGGGCTTAGCTCTGGCATCGATCAGAAAACATCTTGCCAACCCAGAGGAGTTCACTTGAGAAGATGACCCAGGAGGCAAATCCTCTCTCAAAAGCCAAGACAGAGCAAGCCCTTCACTTACTATGTTGTTTCCTTCACGGAATGAGGGATAGATGAGAGCAAAATACAGCATTTCTAATGAAATAGATGAAGGGAGTGGAATTTACTCTTCTTGCAAATTGTGCTCACTTTCAAGTCTAAGGCTTCGCTCTTATATACTTCAGAAAAATTTCTCCCTTGCTTGGAAGGTTTCCCAAACTGCACTAAGGTACCAAGTCTTACCCGAGGGCATTAATAAGATATAGGGTCCTATTACACCTGGCAGGCTGGTTATAATAGTTAACTCCCTCTGTCAATGCAATGAGCTGCTGAGCAGTCTCTTCCCAGAATGAGTAAGGGTTCATTTCTATCCTTAATACCAAATATTCAGTGACCACAAAGGGAAGAGACAAGAGCTTCATATTCTTGATATGGCTAATGTGAGTTTGAAATTAATTTCTATTTTTAGCAAAGTACTCCATGTGTTATTATTAGGGTCACCATGCAATCTGACTTGTTTGTTTGGGTTTATGCCTACTGCCCCAATGTAATCACTAATAATGCCTACTTTTATTTTCAAGAGCAACTGGTTTATATGATAAATTATGGTCATTTAGCTTACAAAAGTAGTCAATATGTTTAGCAATAGTAGATCAGGTTTGTTCTGGTCAACTCTTCTGTTGAGAAAAGTTGCTCAAAATTAAAAAGGAAAAAAAATTCAATTTGGACACACTGGAGAGCCATTAAGGCAATAAGGAATTGCAGAACCCACATCTGGGGTGGTGTGGTGAGGGGGATGTGGCAGAAAGCCCAGAGAGGTCGGCTCAGCTTTGGGGTCATCTTCTTGAGAAAGGGTTCATTTCTAAAAGTAGAGGCTAAGAGATTGAGAAACTTAGCAGAGCTTTCAACAAACTCATAGGTTGAGGGCATGGTAATTTTATTCAGGTTCCGCCAAGGAGCAGAAGCCCTGGTAACAACCTAGGCTTTCGTTTGGAGTCTAGGTAAGCCATAAATAGAACACCTTTCATAGCTACAGAAGCCAAAACCCGAATAATTTCAGATTAATGCCCCTAACCTAGGTGCCTACCAGAAGCCAAAGCAAAAAATCCTCTTTGGAGGAGATGCATATTCCAGAACCTCATGTTATCCCTATAGTTTTTCATTTATTATATCTGTCACTCAATGAAAAATAACTGGACATACAAGAAGACAAGATATGATCAAAAACCAAGAGAAAAAATAAGCAAATGAGATATGGCTACAAGGCATCTAGTTAGTGGATTAATCAGATATGGACTCTACAATAACTGTGATTAATATGTTTAAAGAATTAAAAGGTAATATTGAAAAATTTGCCAGAGAACTAAAATTATAAGTAAGAACCAAATGGACCTTCTAGAACTGAAAAATAGTTAAAACCTAAGTGGGAGAGTTTTGGGGAGTGATGCAAATGCTCTGAGATTGGACTGTGGTGATGGTTATGGTTGCACAACCGAATTAATTACTAAAACCATTGAATGCACACTTACAATGAGTGGATTTTATGGAATGTAATGGTATGTAAATTATACTTTGATAAAATTGTTTAAAAAGCCAAATGGATAGATTCAATAGAGTAGATGCAGTTGAGGAGATAGTGAACTAGAAGATAGAGCAGAAGAAAATAATAAAAATAAAGCATGTGAGAGGTAAAAGTATGAAAAATAAATACCAGATTGTGAAAGACGTGAAATATGGTGAACAGGGCTAATATACATGTAATTGGAGGTTCCATAGGAAAGGAGAGAAAAAATGGGACAAAAAATAATTGGAAAGAATGGCTGAGAATGTTCCAAAACTAACAAATGACACGAAGCCATAGACTCAGAAAGCCCTGGGCACCAAGCAGGGTAAGTGCAAAGATTCAACACAGTAAAATTTCTGAAAACAAAAAGAGAACATAGAAACAACATAGTAAAATTTCTGTAACAAAAATAAAGAGAGAAGCAGTCAGGGTTGGGGGAACAGGCACCTCTTGTCTTTAAAGGAGCAACAATAAGGCACACAGGTAGTTGACTCCTTAACTGAAACAATAGACATGAGAAGAAAGTGGAATGCTGTCTTCAAATTGCTGAAGGAAAATTACTGTGAACAAATAAATTCTATATTGACCGAAAAGATTCCTCAAAAATGAAGATGAATCAAGGAATTAAAAATTATCATTAGCAGATCTGTACTAAAGGAAATACTAAAGGGTATCCTTTGAACAGAAGGAAAATTACCACAGATGAAAGCTCAGAGATGCAGGGAGGCATGAAGAGTAACAGAAATAATAATTAGATGGCTAAATATAAATAAATATTGGCTATATAAGATAATAATAATTATGTCCTGTGTAGTTTAAAATATATAGGAAATAAAATAAGTGATAAAAGTAGAAAATAAGTCTGAAGAAATTAATAAAGTTAAATTGTACTGTTTCTTGTATTGTTACAGGGAGTGATAAAGAACTAATTTATATTAGCCATTAATAAGTTAAGGATGCATGTTGTAAACTCTAAAAAGTCTTTAAAAATAATGATGAAAGAACATGTAAATCACTAGCTAAGAGAAGGGGAAAATAGAATAATAAAGAATATTCAGACAATTCAAAAGAGGTAGAAAATGGGAGAAAAGGGATTCTAGTTAGAATACATGAGATAATAAAAAATAGTAGAATAACAGATTTATAAGCAAATATCAGCAATTATATTAAATATAAATAGACTAAATGCTCTAATTAAAAATAAAGACAATCAAATTGGATTTAAAAACCTGTATACTGCTATAAAAAGACATACCTTACTTGATATAAAGATAGAAAAGGGCCAGATTAAAAGAATATGGAAAGATATACCATGCAAAAGAAAAATTGTATAGCTATACTAACATCAGGTAGACTCTAAGGCAAGAAACACTGTTAGAGATAGAGATATTTCATAAAGGTAGACATTTTAAAACACCTCTCTTAGTGTCTGCTACAACCTGCAGACAATTAAAGTCAATAAGGATATGGAAAATTTGAACAAAGTTAATTGACAAACATCATCTAATTATAAAACATTGCAGTAGCAAATATAGAATAGACATTCCTTCCAAGTGCACATAGAATATGCGCCAATATTTTCTGTTTGCTGAGTCATAAAGCAACTCTCAACACATTTCAAAGAATTGATATCATACAGAGTATATTTTCTGACCACAGTGACATTAAGCTAGAAACCGATAACAAAAAAGATAACTGAAAAATCTCCATATGTTTAAAAATTAAGCAGTCATGAGTCAAAGAAGAAATGGCAATGAAAAGTAGAAAATATTTAGAAATTAATGACAGTGAAAACATGATATGCCGAAAATTGTGGAATGCATCTAAAGCAATGCTTAGAGGGATATTTATAGCCTCAAATAAATACATTAGAAAAGAAGAGAGCCTTCAGAATAATCTAAGCATTAATTTCAAGAAGTTAAACAGAGAGCACCAATTAAATTTTTTTAAAAGATAGAAGGAGAGATATAATAAAGGTAAAGAGAGAAGAAAGTAATGAAATAGAAAACAAACAGAATCAATAGAGCCAAAGAGCTAATGAAATCAAATCCTGGTGAGACTCGTCAAGAAGAGCACAAGTGACCAATATCAGGAATGAAAAGAGGGGTAAAACTATATTTAAAAGATAGAAAGGGAATAGTGTGAAAAATCTTATGATAGTATATTTGAAATTTTAGAGGAAATGGACAAATTTTTTAAATGCCACTTAACCAAAACTGCTATAAGGAAAATGACAGTCTGAGTAGCTCTGTATCTACTCATATGAATATGTAATTAAAACCTTTCCTGTAAGGAAAACTTCAGACCCAGATAGTTTTACTGTTGAATTCACCAAATATTTGAGGAATAAAGAACATGTATTTTCCATAAACTCTTCCAGAGAATAGAAAAAGAAGAAAAGCTGCCAACTTGTTTCAGTGGGCCAGCAGAATTCTGATACTAAAGCCTGACAAAAATGTTACAAGAAACGAAAATTCCAGGCCAATTTCACTCATGAATATAAATTCAGAAATCCTGAACAAAATACTTGCATTGTGAATTCTGCAATAAATTATGATCGAGTTGGCAGTCTTCCAGAAATGCAAGGTTAGGGTAATATATTTGAAATCAGTCAATGTAACTTAGTTTATTAAGAGAATAAAGAAAAAAATTATATAATCATCTCAGTAGACACAGAAAATATATGTGATATAATCTAATGTTTATTCTTGATTTTTTTAAAAAAAGACTCTTAGCAAACTAAGAAGAATTTTTTTTTTTACTCTAAAAAAGAGTTTATACAAAAAATAGCTCACATCATTAAAAAGTAGGAAATGCTATATTTAATGGGTGAAATGGTAAAACTTTACTTTTTGAGGGTAGGGGAATAGACAAGACCACCATCTCTCACCACTTCTGTTCATCGTTGCATAGCAGGTCTGACCTAGTGTAATGAGGCAAGAGAGAGAAATAAGGGTATTAGGATTAGAAAGGAATAAATGAAACTGTAATTGTTGGGAGATCAAATTACTGTGTATGCAGAAAATTCAAAAGAAATGTCAATTAAATTGTTAGAGCTAAAAAATGAATTTAGCAAGTTTGCTGGATACAAGGTAAATATGAAAAAATAAATTGTGTTTCTGTGTATCACTAATAAACAGAAAAGGAATTTACATTAGAATAAAAAGAATCAAATACCCAGGAATAAATCTAACAAAATGCATGAAGACCTCTATATTTAAAGCCATTGAGCATTATTGAGAGAAATTAAAGACCTAAATGAATGGAGGGATATGTCATGTTCATGAGATGGAAGACTCAATTTTTAAAAGATGTCAGTTCATCTCAAAGTGATACATAGAGTCAGTGCAATCCCAATCAAAACACCAAGAGGATTCTTGTGAAAATTGACAAGCTGATCCTAAAATTTATATGGAAACACAAAGGGCCAAGAATAGACAAGATCTTGTTGAAGGAGAATAAGATAAGAGCACTTGCTCCACCAGATACTAAGATTTATTGTTATGTTAGAATAACTGTGGCAGGATGCTTTGTGCAAGGATAAATAAATAGACTAGTGGAAAAGAGTGGAGTCCAAAAGCAGACTTGTGCATGTACAATCACACAATTAAGACAAAAATGACACTGCAGAGCAGTGAGGATAGGACAGTTTTTTAAGTAAACTGGGACAATTGGATATCAATATAGAAAAATAATAAAACTTGATCCTAAGCTTGCACTATACACCAAAACTCATTCCAGGTGAATTCTAGATCTCAGTGTGAAAAACAAAATAATAAAATATCCAGAAGACAATTCAGGATAATATACTCATGACTTTGGTTAGGAGAATTCCTACACAGGACCCAAAAGAACCAGTTATAAAGGAAAAGACAGGTAAAATTGTACTATATTAAAATAAAGAACTTCTGTTCATCAAAACACACAAGAGAGTGAAAGGCAAATTAAGAGATAGTCACAACATCTATAATTTACAAAAGGCTTATATGAAGAAAATACAAATAATTCCTACAAATCAGTAGAATAAAGGCAAAATAGCCTAATTGAAAAATGGACGGAGAGGCTTAAACACAGACTTCACTAAAGAGAATATCCAAATGTTGAATAAACAGGTAAAAAGTTGCTCAACTTAATACATCTTGCGGGAAATATAAATTGGAAACCACATGAAATGTGAGTGCATGTCCACCCCAGTGCCTAAAATTGAAAGTGACTTACAATACCAAGAGTTGGTGAGGATTTGGAGAAATGAGAATTCTCATGCTCTGCTTGTGAGAGCGTAAGTTGGTGTAACCACTGTGAAAAACTAATTAGCATTATCTAATAAAATTGAGCATAAGTGTATTCTGTAAGTCAGCAATTCTTTCCTGATGTGTGGACACGATGGAAAGGTGAATGAATATGTATGCACCCAAAATTATGGATAGAAATGTTCGTGGCAGCATTATTCGTAATAGCTCAAAGCTGAAAACTACCCAGTGTCGGGAGTAGAGTATAGTATAATGTGCATGTTTGTACTTGCGCGCGCGCATACACACACCCACAAATACCTTATGGTATATTTATATAAATGAAAAAGGATATACCTATAAACACAGCTATAGCTACACAACCTGGATGTCTCATTGACATTGATGTGTGAAAGAAGCCTTCCCCCCACATACCTGAATTCGATTTATTGATACATAGAGCTGAAAAAACAAGCCTAATCAAACTATGGTCTTTAGGCATGCATGCTTAGGTAGTGAAACTATTACAGTGATTACTGTAAAAGTTAAGGTAATAGTTGTGGGTGAGAGCAGGGATGTTAATTAAGAGAGAAAATGGTGAGGGTTTCACGGGTGCTGGTGATGTTCTGCTTTTTGACTCAGGCGATTATGTGGATGTCCGCTTTGCAATAAGTCGTTGAGCTGTCCATTTTTGTTGTGTGCACCTGATGCATGTTACATTTCACAATGTATACATTTTATAAACTTAAAAAAGTACCTCTTAGACTATTTTCTTGATTTTTTTAATCAATTTAAAATTATCCACTGACTTACTATTATAAGAATTTAGACCTCTCCCCATTCACTTCCTTTGAATGGACACTCTGTTTATATGATGTGAACACTACTCATCCGTGAGACCAATGCTTGTAGCATACTACAATTACAGATCCTTTCTTGTGCAACTTTTAGTTTTTTTCCTATTAATAAACATTCTCTCTTTTTGATTTGTGTATATATGTATATAAACATACCCGTGCCTGCCTGCCTTCCTTCTCTTCCGTGCCTTCCAACCGACTCCCAGTCCAATTTCGCTTTTGCCCAACGTGTCAGATAATGCACAACTTCTGTCTTGTTTTTCCTGTTATAATTTGGCCTGGTTGCTCTGTGAGCCTATTCTGGCACAGCTTTTGTGCAGGGATTTCTTTTTCATCAGTTTTCTGTAATGTTCCCATTTCCTAGATTCCATGTTTTTTTCTGTTTTGATTTGCTGCTTTTGGTGTTTTGGTAGAGCACCCCCTCTAATAGTTTTTCCAAGTAAGCACAGGAGGTCAATTTTCCAAGAACTTCATCTCTGAAAATATTAATATCTTTAATCTATGTCCCCCCTTGGTCAGTAGTTTGGTTAGGTATATAATTATAGGTTGCAAATCGTTTTTCCTCACTATTTCAAAGGCAATACTCAATGGACTTCTAGCTTCTGTTGCTGCTGTTGAGAAGTCCTATGCCATTTGGTAGTTCATCTTTTCTATGTGAATAGATTTTTTTTTCCCTCTCTGGAAGCTTTTAGAATTTTAATTTTATCCCTGGTGTGAAATTTTATATGATGCCTTCGTTGTGTCTTTATATATCATTCTGCTGTGGGTTTCATCAGATCTTTCAATCAGAAGATTTATGCTCCTGTTCTTGTGGATTTTGTGGTTTTGTGTGTTTATTTGCTTGTTTTTATGATTGTTTTTAATCATTTTCTCTGAACACTTAGAAACTGTATTAGCTGAACGTTGGGCTGATCCTTTTGTTTTCTTATTTATTCATTTTTCTTGTCTTGATCATCTCTCTGTATTATTGCCTTACTTTCTGGGTGGTTTTCTTCCATTTATTTCCAAATCCTCTACTGAGGTTTTTGTCTTCATATTTTTTGTTTCCAAGAACTTTTAATTTTATCCTGAGTGTTTCTTTCTACAACATCCTATTCTTTTAACGAAAGTAATGCCTTCTCTTCTCCTGTAGAGAACATTAGTTAGATTTTTTGATAGTTTCTTCTGTTTTGTTACCTCTGCTTACTCCTTGTTTTTACTGTTTGTTTAGAGGTCTGACTTTCACAGTGTAGATTTTCCTCAAATTCCTGGTGGTCCTTGGGTGTCCTTTCATGTTGAAGTGAGCCTTCCAAAGCTCAGAAGAGCCCACTGGCAGCCTCATGCTTGAGGAGGACTCGTGAGCCTTCCCTGTGGAGGGCTTGGGTGGTTGAGCAGTTCCCTCAAATTTCAGTATCTCTTGGGAGGTTTTCCTCGGGGGCCATTCCATCTCTTCAGAGAAGGATCTCCTAATCTGCTGTGTAAAGAACAGAGGATATAAACCTGGGTGCTGGTATTCTGAGAGCCACGTGAGCAAGGGCGCACAGGCCCTCACTGTTCATCACGCGGAGCTTAGCTTTCGCCCTCTGCCGCTAGTCCGGTGTCTCACCTCCGCCCTCTCCTGAGCTGTGGTTCCCAGGCCTGAGCTTCTCCTTTTAATGTCTCCAGCATTAATCCTTATTCCCGTGGGGGAATGCAACGGGGAATTGCCTGGAAGGGGTGAGAACATGAGGGTCTCGCTTTTCCTTGTACAGTCTGTAGGGGTGGAGAGGGGGGCGATCCCTTTCCTTCCCATTGTGAGGGTCACAGCCAACACCCCCATAACGAAAGTTCACAAGAGAAAACTGTAACCAATTTATTTAATCATAGTTTTATGTGACACAAGAAAACATTGGATTGAAGACCCAAAGATACAGGGAAAACTGTCCATTTTTATGCTTAGGTTCGAAGAAGAGTGGACAGCCGTTTGGACAAAAGGGAGGGATCTAATAGTAATAGACTGAGGGGGACCCAGCAAGGCCTGTCTGTTCGGATTCTTCTGGGTCTCCCCATGTGGCATTCTTTCACCCCAGGTGTGGGGCAGGACCTTTTCTGGAATGAGGGTCTCATGACCTATCAGACAAGGCAGGTCAGAGAATTTCTTTATGGCCAGCTCTCACACACAAAGGTAGGGTCAGGTTAGAGTAATATTTGTAGGTGGTATGGCTGGTTTGGGGATAGAGGGGTTCTGGTTTCTATTACCGGCCTTGGAGAAGAGCAATTCTAGCTTCTCTGGCTTGCCTTGGGGAGAATGGGGGGGCGAGAGACAGGAGAACAGGGGAAGATCAGAGAGACTTTGCTGCTGAGGACTTCACTCTGGGGTATTGTTTTCTGAGCCCCAACAAGTCTAAGCGCCCACACCTCATTCCGACCTTCCGCTGTATCTGTGCCCCTAATACCTGAGCCTTTCTAGGATTCCATGGGGCTGACGTACTTGCTGCTGACCCTCTGCTGGAATTCACATGTCACCTTTCTTCCTTACTTCCAAGCTCAGCCATCGCTCCTCCATATACACTCGGTGTTCCAGAAATTGCCTGATACCTTTCATCTGTTGTCCTCTCTCCTTCTCATTGTCCTTGTGGTTTTATGTTAACTCTTAGAGGGCAGAAATGAGGACTTGCATATCTTCAGTTTACTTACAGGGTCAAGCGTGAGGGCTTAAGGAGCATTCGTTGATTGATCGACGCCCACCTCCATAATCATTGCCCTTCTTCTTTTTATGAACTTTTAAAATAGTCTCTATCGTTTGCCATTTGCAAGTGGGTAGGTCCAAAGAGTAACATCTGCTTGGGTGCTAGATCCAACTCTTGGTAGGTTCCCTCTGCTTTCTGCTGCTTGGGTGCCCAGCAGACCTGGCCTCTGCCAGGCATCGGCCCATCCCCTGTGCCAAGCATCCTGCCCCGTTTGGCCAAGCTGCCTTGCTTCCAAATTGTCCGGCAAGGAGGAGAAGGGAGGGGAGAGGGGACAGCTCTGAGGTGCCTGAAGGGGCTGAGTTTCTCTTCTTCTCCTGAGCAGAAGCAGGGTGCTCTCAAAATAGCCACTGGAGCTTTGCGATGTGAATATAGTCACACAGCCCTTCTCAGGATTGGCTTATTGTGGAAAATAAAAAATCTCCAGGAATATGCACCCCCCACTTCATTCTCATGGCAGATTTTAAGAAGCTGCATCTTGACTGCTGTTGCTAAGTGGTTTCAAGGTAGAAAGCAGCCAACTTCCAGCCCTAGGCGGCTTTCCCTGCATCTCGAATTCATGCTGCATGGCGCTGCCACTGTTTGCCTGTGGACCTCAGCTGAGTCTGTTTTCCTCCCTCCTCCTCCCGTGCATTCGAAGCTGGAGCATGACACGTTCCTAAGGCCTGCGTGGGCCCGGGATCCTGGGACACGAGGGGCACGAAGACCACACTCGGGGGTCAGGAGGGCCCTTCTCTCTCTCCTGTCCTCCTCAGTAACCTGAAAATTCTTCAAGCACGGTCGGTTTCTTTTTCCATCTTGAGATTTGTTCTTTTTTTAATGAGACTTATTTGACTTTTATTAGTAATTTGATTCCCTGGACGTTACTAGAGGTTCTGACAAGATCATTGTGTTTTTAAGTGGCCCGCACCTGTAGGTAAACTTGAAATGCTTCAGCAGGTCTCATTTCACAGTGGTCTGGAGACAAGAGTGCATCCTCTCTAGAGACTGGAATGTTGTCTTGTATGAAGACAATATCGTTTTAGTCTCGTGATTTGGGAGTGCACGTGGTAAACAGTTCTGCTACTTAGTTATTACCAGGAAGAAAAATGGTTGCAATTCAAATATTCTTAGACTATTCAATTTTTTTTTTTTGGTAGATGTTTCCCAACCTTACATTGCTTTATAGTTAATAATACCATACAGCAGGTCACTGAATTTGTGGCACATGTTTTGCAACTGCTGTACGTAGTTAATCTTGGAGCGCACACTAAGAAGTGGCATGATTGGAAGCCAGGCGTTGTATGCCTTTTCAAAGATGTATGTTTGCTTATGTTTCACAAAATTCCAGGCTAGAGGCATTTCAGTCACGGAAACTTGATGGCCCAGTTGTCTGTGTATTAAAGTGTCCTGAAATCATTATTTATTCAGAGCAGTGTTGGCTTGGCCCATGGGCACTGAATGCCTTTTGTTTGGGCTTATATCCTTGCCAAGCCCGTCTTCGTGCAGACGACAGCCCTGCTCCTGCTGTCCTAAGTCACATGTCTTCACACGTAACTGGCAACACAGGGCAGCCACATTCCAGGTGCCCACCCGGAGTTTAACCTCAAGCATACTGCCACCCAGTACTGATGGAACGTTTGGTTGAGCAAGGCAGTGTCGGTGAGGGGTTGCTGGTTGTCCGAACTGTTTCTGAATGTAACCGACCATTAGGGAGCTGTGATGTAACATGATGTTAGCCTGGAGCTTTCACCGATTTGTGCTTTATCTTGGTGCCTTCGGGTAGTGTCGATGGATGCCCGCAACAGCCCCTGAGCATCCACTGCTGTATTTGCTACTTTACTCAAACCATGATTCCTGGACTTTTTTTTTTATCCAGACATGAAGGTTGCTTCTCCCAAACAGTAGTTTAAAATTTTTGAATTGGGTTGTCCTGAGATGAGGCACACACCCTCTAGGTGAACCCAATCCCTACTGTTCTTTGTCATCTGGCACTGGCTTTACTCAGTTACTTTTCCTGCCTGGCTCCATAGGGGCATCTGAGTTTGCAAACCTTGTTGTACACAGTGTGGTGGTTAATTTTATGTGTACACTTTGCTAGGCCACAATACTCAGATATTTGGTCAAACACCAGCCTAGATGTTTCTGCGAATGTATTTTCTAGATGAGATGAGCGTTTGAATTGTTAGACTTGGAATAAAGCAGATTATCCTCCACAACGTGCATGGGGCTTACCTAATCAGTGGAAGATCTTAAGAGAAAAAGACCAAGGCCCCCTGAGAAAGAGGGAATTTTGCCTTCACACAGCCTCTGGAATTGAACTGCATCGTCAGCTCTTTCCTGGGTCTCTAGCCTGCCAGAGTACCTTGCAGATTTTGGAGTTGCCAGCCCCCGTATATGTCTGTATATCCATCGGTTCTGTTTGTCTGGAGAACCCTGATTAATACATATAATGAGCTCTTTATAGAGATTTTCAGGAGCAAATAGTTGAGTCATGTAATCGACAATGTTTCCCCCTTTGTGTTGACTTTAAAAGCTTAGAAACAAATCTGTGTCTTAACTTTAGCAAATACATGCCAACGGACCCACACCTCTGGTAGTAGAGGGACACTAAAGCAATGGTGTTAGGGAACACCGGAATCCGGGGCTGTGCCAGAGAGAGCTTTGACTAGCATGTTTAGTTCAAACCTGCCACCCTGCACCGCCTGCATTTGGTAAGTCATCTTAAATATTAAATATTTTCTAAGATAGAGGCCTAAGCAGGTAAAAAATAGTGTATCTTTTCATCCATCTATTTCAAGATAGCAGGTACTTTTTGAATCAATTGCAACCCTAGTGTAGTTGCAATTGAGCAGTTGAGTTGCTTGTTGCTGGAGATAGTATCAAGTCTTCAATAGCCTTGATCCATCCTAAGCACGGTGGACCACGTCATCTTCTGACACCGGTCTTGTGATCAGAAACCTAAAACCTCCGTGGAGTCCGTAATAAGGTTTCCACTGTGAGAGGTGCTTTGGTAGCTTTTGTTTTTACCTTTTTAGCCTCAGCTTTTTGCATCCTCTTTCTCGTATTAACCTTTCCTCTTCTCTTTTCTCACATCTTGCTTTTGCTTTGTTTTTCATGTTTGGCTATTTTTCCAGTAGATTTGAAGCCTGTCCATTCATGCATTCATTCATTCACCATACAACAAATACTTCTGACCTCCTATGCTGGGCCAGACATTGGTGCTAGGTACTTTGAGAGGGAAGATGCCAAGCCGGATCAGATAGAGATTCCGCCTTGAGACCTGTAGTCTGTAGACTAGAGGAAGATTATAAGGCATGAAAAACAAGTAAGTAGCCCCAGGTAGCCTCATGGCTGCTGTCTCATATCACTCACGTTTTTGCTCAAATGTTACTTCTCACTGAAACCTACCCTGACCGCCCTATTGGAAATTTCCACCAGTCCCACCCCCACGGGTCTCCCTCAGCCCACTCTACCTTTTCTTTCTGCCAGCCACTCTTCATTTGTTAGCATACCATATAATTTACATATTTGTTATGCCTGCCTGCCTTCCTTCCTGCCCTCCTTCCTTTCTTCCTTCCTTCTTCCTTCCTTCCTTCCTTCCTTCCTTCCTTCCTTCCTTCCTTCCTTCCTTCCTTCCTTCCTTCCTTCCTTCCTTCTTTCCCTCTTTCCTTTTTGGGGCTAGCTGACTGCAGCAGTGGGAGTAAAGAAGAAACAAAGAAGTCTGTAACTGGTTGTGATCAGTTAGTTGTGAACATCACTACACTCAAGCCAGCCTCTTATTTCTTTACTTTTATTATTTTCTGTCTCCTTCTGCTAGAACGTCAACTCCGCAAAGGCAGGGAGCTTTTCGTATCTTTTTTGCTCACTGATGTACTCCAAGGGCCTCGAATAATTCCTGACCCTTGAATCGGTTGGCTAGACACCATGCAGGTAGCCCCGGGAGCTGAAGACCGCCCACCTTTGCCCTATTCTCTGGGTACCGTGTAAGCCCTCAAGATGTTCCTCTGACCCTAGAAAGTGAGAAAGGTCCCTAAAAACATAATTGAAATTAAATTTCCATTAAGTGAGGCCTTGGGATCCAGATTTAATTTGATTTAGAAGACATAAAGTAATGTGATGTCCCTTGCACTCAACTTGTATCAATTACGGAGCAAATGTATTCCCACTAGAAATAAAATCAGGTCAAGATCCTTAGGGACCACATATTTGAGGGAGGTATGTCTCGGTTCTGGAGGGTGATCAGGTGTTTGTTAGTACAAAGAACCACACCGATGGGGATTGGCACGGAGTTGAGGGACTATCCAGAAATCACTTCTTTCCTTCCTTTGCTTAAAATATTTTCCAACAGGATGAGATCATATCTCCTTTAAAGGGTTTGGGGAACGTGATTCCATATTTGGCATTATGATGTGGCCCTTAACTCTGGACTGTGCTCATGCGATTACCCAGTTTGAGAGCCCTGCAAGATGATTTCCTTTGAGCACAGAATGGGTTTTGGTTAGAGCTACTCGGCATGATGGTCCTAAAAAACCATCTTCTGAGAGTTTACAAAACACTTTGTAACCTGGAAGGAAATTATTTCTCCTGACAGCTCTGTTAGAAACTCATTTTGGGCCAGGCACAGTGGTTCACACCTGTAATCCCAGCACTTTGGGAGGCCAAGGTGGGAGGATTGCTTCAGCCCAGCGGTTTGAGACCAGCCTGAGCAACAGAGGGAGACCCTGTCTCTACAACAATAAAAAAAATTAGCTGAGCATAGTGGTGTGCACCTATAGTCCCAGCTTGGGAGGTTGAGGCAGGAGGATCGCTTGAGCACAGGAGTGTGAGGTTTCAGTGAGCTAGGCTGATGCCACTGCACTCTCCCTGGGGCAACAGAGCGACACTCTGCCTAATAAAAACGAAACTCATTTTGTTCAACCATTTTATAGATGAGGAAATTCTGGATGAAGATGAAATGCTGAGACTAATACAAGTTCCTAGCAATTTGTTTCTGGAAAATCTTAGGAGCAGAGTTGCTATACTTGATTGATTTTTCTAGACTCTGATAAAAATATCAGTCCGGTGTTTGGAAAGATGAGTGTTGGAGTCAAATAGATTCAGGCTCAAATTCTGGCTTTGTCTCCAATTACCTGATGACTTTGCATTTAACCCTGGGAACCTTAATTTTTCCTCTTCAGGATAGGAGTGATCTATCTTATAAAGTTAGAAAAAGATAAGGAAATAAATGTATTTCTTTATGTATATATTGAGTGAATATTATGGGGCATCTTAATTTGTAGCAGTAAGATGGTTATAGTTTCTGCTACCATTTGACTGCAGAGACAAGGAAATAATAAATAGCTAACAAAAATAAATACACAAGATATTGCTGGGTATAAAATAAACATACAGGGCAAAAAATGATAAAGAATGACAATGGGACCACCTGGATAAGGGTGGCTAGAGCAAGCTCTCTGCAGAGAAGGGGCCAACCTCAGGGCATGGTACATGCAGAGGCCCTGCAGGAAGGACCAGTGTGGCTGGAGTTGGTGAGCTGTGGAGTGACTAGGAGATGAAATGGCAGGGCCACATCGCCTCAGGTCCTACAGGCAAGAGAAGGACGGATTTTATTCCAGGTATAAAGGGAAACTGCTAGAAGATTTAAGCAAATAAGTCACTGAGTTAGATTTATATTTTTAAAAGAACATTCTGGCTACCATGTGGAGGATGAAAGCAGAGAGACCCGTTATGGGGTATGACAGTGTCTGGGAGAGAAGAAGGGGGCTTCGGCTGGAGCGGTGACGTGGGATGGTGAGAAGTAGAAAGATTCCGGGATGTGTTTTGGCAGCAGAGCCAACAAGACTTGCTGATGGATGGGAAGTCGGGGGTGACAGAAAGGGAGGGATGGAGGATTATTTTAGGATTTTGGAAGGTGGTGTCATTTCCTGAGATTGGAAAGACTTGGGGTGAACAGATTTGGGGTGGGGGAGTGGAGATCAAGAGTCCTGTGTCAGACGGCTTAGGTTGGAGATGCCTGTTGCACAAGTCAGGAGGGCAGCTGGATGTTTCTGGAGCTCAGGGGGAGAGTCATGGAATCCGAGTCATCAGCATGTAGGTAGCATCCACAGCTACAACGTTGGGTAAGATTATCCAGAGAGAGCGGGCAGAGAAGAGAGAAGGCCCCAGACAGAGTCCTGAGCACTAAGATTTAGAGAGTGGACCTAAGAAGATGAGCTAGCAAAAATAATTGAGAAGGAGCTCATTGAGGTTGAAAGAGAATTGGGCAGAAGCCAAGAAAAGAATCACATTGACTATGGATACACGGTAGACACTCAATGAGTGTCAGTCTCCCCTTTAATGGAAATAGTATCATTCATTCATTTTTAGGTCTTTCAGAGGATATAATATTACCTTTCATCCCAGCATAAATTCACTTTGCAACGGCATCTTTTCCCCCTTTCGTATGTCTTTCAAGGTTGAATTATAGAGCCCAGAAGAGCCGTGGGTTGGTCACCTCTCCTCAGAAGCATACATTACACTAGTCTGCACATCCACCAAGGGAAGATTTCTCTTTTTCCACCATAAGTTCATATGATTTAATTTGTCTGAGTAACCTGCTGTCATAGGTTTTCATAGAGTCCTGACATCTAACAGAGTAATTAATGCTTTAGGCTTTTAGGAACTGTTTCAGGTTTTTATTAATCACCGTTGTGATTGCACATATGAATTATGAAAGAGTTATTTTGGTAGTTGAATTTCCCCCTCAGAAAAATTTCCATATTTGTTCATTATGAACCGATAGCCTGAAGAAGAAGAAGAAGAAAATGGAGAATGTTCCCTGGGTCCTAGGCAGACGTCCCGAATCAGCCAGAGTAAGGATTATTTCATAGTAAACGGGAGCATGAGTCATTTGCATTCGCAGTTAAACATTTTCTCTTTCCCTCACCATAATTTAATTAGAAATTCTCTGTGGCTGCCCCCAAATATATGGATTTTGTGAACTCTGTAAACACACGTGAACATCAAAAAGAACTGGTGGGTTTTGCTCGATCCCTCTAGGATTTCACCATCAGAGGAATCACTCCCAGGACCTTCATGATTCTTATGCTGGTGTTCCTGGCGTTTTCCGGGGGAGAGCGGTGTCCAGGTAACAGGAAAGAAATAGAAAAACCTAGCCATACAATTTTATTTAGGGACCATATCATGGATTTTCAGAATTACGTGACTGTATTTGAGATCAGTGTATGAAAAGAGAATGTGGTGGTGGGCGGAGTCTAGTCTTTAAGATTGAATTCTGAAGTGTGAAAAAATGAAGCTCAATGACTGTTTTCTTGGCAACTGCTCCCCTCAGGGATCCATCACACCCCAGACATCTGCAGGTCCTCCGCATAAATGCCTGTGTGGCCGCCTGTGGCTCCCGCTAGCCATTTTCCTTGGCAAGGGGGTAAATGTAGGTTTCCTTGTGTTTACAGGAAATTTTACTACAAGCCTTTTACTCTGACAAGGGAAGGCTTGCTACTTTACTCGGCACAGGGCTCTTTTCAATGATTAGAGTGATTTTCCGTGATTCTGCTATTCTTGGGGAAGACTTTTGAGACTGCAAATAAAAGACAAAGTAGTTACATCAGCGTACGGATGGAGGCAGCCACTCTGCTGGTATCCGGAGCCTTGACTATTGAGTGAAAATACCTGTTATTGCTCTAACTGCCATTTTTACTCTGCTAAGTGGCCAGGTGGGAGGGGTAGGGGAGGAAGGGAAGGAGCTGGGTTGGGCGGAGGAGGTCCATTTGCAATGCCAGCGGCGGAAGCGTTAGGGCTCAGCCTCAGACATCTGATCTTAATTCTGTATAGATAAGGGAAGGATTCGATACCCAGCAGATGGGCCGCCCTTCTCATTCTGCAGTAGCTTGCTGTGACAGACTTCTAATCCGATGGTATTTTCATCTTAATTTACTTGCAACCTGTTTTTCGTAGGTAACAGCATTTCTGACAAAGGTGATAAATTTGCTAAAGCTTAACATTCAAATTCTTTCCTCATATGAGTGTTATGTAATTATATATACATTTGGACTCAAAGGTCCCAGTCTAACAAATTCCCTCTGCAGGAATACCATTTGAGGGCCCATTCTCTCATTAATTTTATTTGACATTTATGTCAACATTACATTCCTAGCCTAAAAGGAGAAATCACATGAGTATGCAGGGGTGTATTTTAAAGTGGAGTATTTAGTTTGGCGGTGAAAAGCAGCCAGCTAAGTCTACTAAAGTGAAATTTTCTAAATTAATATAAAGTGGTCTAAATGCACTAAATTTAAATTGTTGTACAAAGTGCCAAATGATGGAGCGTGTGGCTGTTTTGATATTTCTAATGTTTTTTCCTTGGAGGGGCTCCCAGAGTTGCCTAAAATGGGTGTCTCTGGGTCGGGCGCGGTGGCTCACGCCTGTAATCCTAGCACTCTGGGAGGCCGAAGCGGGAGGATCGCTCAAGGTCAGGAGTTTGAAACCAGCCTGAGCAAGAGTGAGACCCCCCGTCTCTACTAAAAATAGAAAGAAATTACTTGGACAGCTAAAAATATATAGAAAAAATTAGCTGGGCATGGTGGTTCATGCCTGTAGTCCCAGCTACTCGGGAGGCTGAGGCAGGAGGATCTCTTGAGCCCAGGAGTTTGAGGTTGCCGTGAGCTAGACTGACGCCATGGCACTCTAGCCCTGGCAATAGAGTGAGACTCTGTCTCAAAAAAAATAAAAATAAAAATAAAAGACACTGGATGTCTCTGGAAAATTAACTTGGGAGTCATCAGAAGTGTCAGAAACAGGCTGAAAACAAGTCGCTTATGGTGTCAGGAGTGGAATTTGCTTCCTAAAGACCTTGTGTAAAAATCAAAGACCTGATTCTTCTTTTCCCACTTACCCTGACTTCAGAGCTACGGATTTATCGGTTAAAC
>CAUYRT010066639.1:0-14214 GCA_963574885.1 Lepilemur ruficaudatus | reverse complement strand
TATCAAGGAATATATATGATTATTGTTTGGTTTAGTTTATTATTGTTGCTGTCTTTGGACAGGCCTGAAATCTATTTGACAATGTTATCAAAATTATATGATAGTACTTATTTTATCCTGGATTGAGCTTAAGCCCATTATGTAAAGTGAGGTGACACAAGACCCAAAGAATGGACCCCAGTTGTACTCGTCATCAAATTGGTACTGACTGATTGACGCTATGGTGCTTAAATGGTGGTAGTGTTCACTGGGGATTTTGGGGGTGGGGGGTGGACCCCCATCCAGGGGATGTGGTGAGCACTCTGAAGGGGAGGAGCATACTTGAAGTGCATTTGGGGATGGGTATTAGGGGTCTCAATGGGGGGAGGGAAATCCTCTAAAACTGATCTATTTGAATAGCTGTACAACTTGGTAAATTTACTAATAACCATTAAATTCTATACTTAAAATGGAGTAAAGACATGATATGTAAATTACACTTCAATAAAGACAAAAATAAATAAATAAATAAATAAATAAATAAATGGCATCTTGTTGCAGCCACTTACGTTTCAGAAAGGGTGTGGGACATAGGGCAAGTTCCCTTCCTGGAGCCATTTCTTTCCACGGTCTCCTGGCAACTTCCTAAGTTAAATTCAGAATTTGGGAGGGTCCCACAGCCTGGATTGTACGATTCCCCAGTGGAAAAATAGACCATGGAAAGTCTCTCACTCATCTTCTCCCATATTGGGGTATCACTCCCATCAAGTTCTGGCCAAGCAATCTCCCTCTTTTCTTTCTCCTTCCTAGTTTTTGATGTTTCCTGTCATTTTTCTGTTGAACCCTCATATTCTCTCTTGGATAATGTATTCAAAATGTGATCATCTACACACTATTTTAGTTTTTCTAAGTGGATGAGGCGTGCTAGAAAGGATTTTTGCAGCTCCATCTTTCCCTTTCTGTCTCATCTGAAAGGTAAATATTTTGTGTTGCATAAAATCATTTTACACCCCCTTTAAGAAGTGAGAATAAGAAGCAAATGCCACTCTTTCTTATTTGAATCATTACTTTAAGAGTCCCTGTGTGTAGAAGTAAGACCTCAAGTTTTATACAAAAGAGCCTTGGTCTGCAATGTCTTCCTGAGATTAGTTCACATTTTAAGAAAAATTCTGAGTGAGTATAATCCCTACTATAAAGGAATGAACCAATAATAGTTGAATCTTAGGCACCCAAACAGGCAGTCTGAGAAACTTTGGGGTGGTTTCCCTGGCTCATTTCAAATCACACCACGGGCAGCTGCCTGACACACAAGACAGGCCTCTGTGCATACAGAGGCATGTGCAGTGTGTAGTGGGAAGTTTGCTTTGGCTGGTCAGGGAGGGATCCATTTGTCTGAGGAGGTCTGGATAGCCAGTGGAGGCACTGCCTCCCTTGCCATCTTAGCAACTTTAAGAGGGTGGAGTATTTTTCTTTGAGACCAAGGTTGGCACGGAGAACTTCCTCATTGAAATTTTCTGCCAGACTGAGTTTGCTTTTTGTGCATAATTCTAACCACCCCTCCCCCGCTCCCCCCTCCCATTTCCACTCTGCCCCCCCCACCCCCGCCTTTGGTCTTTGGTCAAGTTTCTGACATTTTGTATGTTCCTGAGGTTGTATCTGTTCCTTCCTGATGCGGTGGATGCAAAGATATGCTTTCTCTTGGGTGAAATTTACAAGCACATTTTCTTCCTTGACAGGAACAAAGAGCCACAAAGATTTCCCAGGAAGAGAAAAAAGCTTCCAGATGCAGGGCTCCAAATGTGAGGATTTTTTTTCCTTTGGCATTTTTTAAGTTTAATAATTACACTGGACATATTTATTCAGAAGAAGGGCCAGAGTCTTCATCCTAACAGGGAAATCACTAAAATTTCCAAGTCAGAAATACATCTACATCTCTGTTGCCTGGGCTCTGTGCCATTCGTCTCTTCTTAAAGCAGTCACCTCTGGGACGGTGAGTTTCAACTCTGTCTACAGACTGAAGAAGATAGGAGAAGGTCCTTTAGTCTTCTCATTTTTCTTAGCTATGTTGGCACAGACTGCAGAATAATAAAAGAAAAAAATTCCTAAACTCTTGAACTGTTAGCAAACTACTTTCAATTATCTCTAATTAAAGAGCTACTGAGAAGAGAATTGTAAATGTCAAGAAGATGATTCAACAAACTTTTACAATCTGAAGCACATATTTATAATTTTTAAAAACTACTTAAAGCATTCTAATTGGTATCATTTTCTATTTTAGAATAGTACTTTCTAGAACTAAAAAAATCTTTAGTTTATAGAACCTATAATCTAAAATTTGTTACTCATCATGATCAGAATAATATATGGGGGATGCTTAGCTTATATGTGGAAAATCACTATCTCTCGCATTTTAAAAAAACATTTTTGTAGAAGTAGCTACCTATATTTGATTAGAAAAACATTTCTTTTTTAAGTGTAAGTAAAGAATAGACTAAGTCCTAAGAAATATTTTTGGTTCTATATCTTACATTTCTTTATTAACAAGCATTGAGACAGTTAATGTAGGTAAAGGGCTTTAGCCCATTTTTATTCTAACAGAGATGATACTAATGTGCATGTAAATCAGATTCTGCTTCAGTGGGTCTGGGGCTGGAGTGATATTCAGCATTTCTAACAAGTTATCAGGAGCTGCAGTTGCTGCTGGTCCTCAGACCACACTGGGTAGTGAGGATGTAGAGGATAGTACATCTATCTTTGTGCAAGTCTCAGTCCAAAGGGTGAGATACATGAATACTGGTGTTATACAGCCTCCAAAATACTGAAGTAGGGGGGAAGGCCTCTTGATGTACCCTTGGTATGTTTTTACAAGGTAGCCTATGTACATAAAAACATACCAACGGTAAAAGTAGATTTGAATATTTTAACGCGCTGTTAAAAAATAAGTGAATCCTTCCCGAGGTTCAAAGCCCTAGGCTGACTATTGTATAACATAACATAATACTGTATAACATAAATATAATAATCTCATTAAATTTAACATCTGCACCCTGATCATCCCCTCTTTTAGGACTATAATATTCTGCATTGCTATTTCTTTCCCCCACTTTTTATTTTGAAATTTTCAAACGTACAGAAAAGTTGAAAAGCTAATATGACAAACAACTTTAAACTCTTCCCCTAGATTTTCCAACTGTTAACATGCTTCTGTATTTTCTCTTCTCCTCCTTTTCTCCCTCCCCACTCCTTTGTGTGTATATACATATGCATGATAAATATTTAGTGTAGTCTCATGCTTTTGGCTGAATAATTTAAAAATAAATTGTAGATTCCCATTTCTCTTCATCATGTTATCATTTGTCTTTGTTGACAGGTCCAACTACAAACTGAATTGTTGGCTGAGAGCTCTGTATGTCCAGGAAACCAAAGTGGCTTGGAGTTTCACCGGCTTTCTAGGATTGACTTTACAGAGGAGAAAGCAGACAGTGGAAGCCTTTGCTTCTCCTTAAAAAATCTTCAACAGTTCACCTTGATACTCTATCCAGTTATGTCTCTCCACACTGCCTTTAAGAAAGTAACGATCACACTAGAGACCACCAGGAACAGAAACTCTAACATGGAAAGCTCAGAATGAAAACTTCTTCTGCTAAACCAAAAACAAATGGAAGGTGAATTTGTTTCTTTCTCTGTGAGTTCATATTTGGCTAATGAATTTTCTTATCTATGCTAGAAAAGGCAAAGGCTCAGTCTTATTCCAATGTGATTAAAATGATGGCCTATGCAAATATTTTGTGACATTACAAAAGGGATGTTTTGATGCTTATTTAATCTATATGCACCTGACCTAACCTTTTTATTTCCAAATGGCCAGAAGTTAGTCCCTTTCAAAGGGTCTCGAAAAGGTTGTTTCTGAGTATTTTCCTGAGTAAGTCTGACTGGTTCTTCTATTCTTCCCTCTGCCTTGCCATTACACTGCTGCCTGTGTTGCTTATGACTGGCGGAAGAGCCCCCAGCACACCCTGGGGTCCTGTTACCCCCATCCCTTGCTCTGCTCCATACACAGCATGTTCAATGTGTCTCCAGGGGAGCCACTGCCAAGCACCTTCACTCCCCCGCAATGTCCCACAGCACAAGCGAGAGCAGGCCGTGATTTTCAGAGAGACTCTCTGGAAGGTTTGGCATTAATAGAAATGCAACACCTATAACAGGTACAAAACTCATACAGCCACTAGGTCTGTTAGTGTTAGACCCAAATCCTACCTCAGAGTTTCTGTCTGACTCCCAGCAGTTTCCCCTTCACGCAGATTTACTGGACCTTACCAGTGGAAATCCAGGCCCAACTGCCCCATCAAACTCATAAGAAAGGGTTTTCCCTCCAAGGCCAGTCCCACATTCTAACTCAGTAACAACTTCATTCCAGGATGAATGACAGTGGGTATATAAACTCTCTGGAAACTGTGCATCTTATTCCTGGGTATGGAAGGCTCAGGTAAGCCAATCACAAGAGTTACAAGGCTATTTTCCAAAGTCTACCATGCAGGCTGAACCATGCCCATTTCAATTCCTTTTCACGTTTTTGTTTGTGTTTTTATTTTTTCCAGTATGAGATTAACTCTGCCCAGCCTTCTGGCATGGTCCAATCTTGGATTCATATAGCTAGTTATTGCTAAAATAAGAAAATAATCATTTATGAATAAAAATTTATTTCTTCATACATAGAAAAGTCTACACTTAGTCTATTATTGGTTTAAATTTTTTTGTTTCAAATTACACAGGATAGAAACTTACGAATACACCCAATTTACGTTTCTACGCAGAACACTCCTTCTTAGGCACCTGCACTGGGTTATTTTCCTGCGTTCAGTTCTATCCCATGGGGAAAAATCATCAGCTTGTTTAAAAAGGATCACAAAATACAGTTTCTACCTTTTAATGCAGAAACCACATGCCACTCCTAAAACAGCAGCCTAGCTACTTCAAAAACTCAAAAGTCCTGTCTGCTCTAATACTTTCTTGCATTTATATAAAGTCATTCCAGCTCTCTCTAATATTCTACAGTGTTTGCTTCCTAAATTCCACTAGTCAGAATTGGTATATAGCAAGAGTCTGTATCTCAGAACAGATTTTAAAAGAACTGCCAGAAAAGAAACGCTTATTTTGAACAAAGGAAAAGCAATGTGTTTTTTTAATTTGTTTTTATTTTTAAAAAATCACAATGAGGCCAAATAATTAATACCAACAACAAAAATCTGGAAAAGTTTTTTTTTAGTATAGACATTTTAGGAGTAGAATAAAAAAATTTTTTTCACATTAAAAAGCTGTCTTGATGATGTACAATTTGAAATTTCTAAAACTTGAAAAACAAAACTTTCAGCCTACAACTTGGAATTCCTTTGAGGCAAAAATGGATGAGCAAAATTTGAAGAGGATCAGATCTTCTTCTATTGAATTTTTACATATGCTAGAGAAAAATAACACTAAAATTCTAGCCACTCACTTATTAAGAATGTATGTCAAGAGACTGTTTTAATATACTGATGATTTTTTCTTTTCAAATGACTTGATCATCATAATAGTATGGTGATTTATAAACTTGGATGAAGTGGGATGGTATGTTTAGAAATGACTTAACAGTAGTTGCTTAGCTAAATGTTTTATAGAATCCATTAAATTCTATTAAATGGAAAGGAGTATTTTTTTACTTTGTTTGCTATGGCCAAACCAGTCGTCTAGTGCTGCTAAGGCAGCTATCCTGGTCTGTCACCAGAACTCTAGCCCTTATCTGTGAAAAAAGATACTAACTTAATCACCTTCAGCTAACTGATAGTAAGCAGCTGTTCAATGCTGAAAAGTGAGGACACTTCTGAAGAAATGTTTTTAAATTTTGCTTTGCAACTCATTAATGGTTGTGAAAACAACTCAATGAATAGCATGTAACCTTTTTTAAAAAAACTGAAGTAGACAGAATTTTAAAAATCACAAACAGTAAGATTAAGCATAGTTTTGTTAAATTTTTAGCAAGAAGTTTTATTTGTATATTTAGTAATATGTAAATCATTTTGTATGTATACACAGCTGCATGTCACTTAATGCTGGGAATATATTTTGACAAATGAGTCCTTAGGTGATTGTGTCATTATGCAAACATCATGGAGTGTAATTACACAAACCTAGGTGGTGTAGCCTACTACACACCTAGACTGCATGGAATGGCCTATTGCTCCTAGGCTACAAAGCTGAACAGCATGTTACTGTACTGAATGCTATAGCCAATTGTAACATAATGGTTAAGTACTTGTGTATCAAAATATATCTAAACATAGAAAAGGTACAGTAAAAATATGATTTAAAATATTTTTTTAAATGGTACACATGTACAGGGCACTTAAGAGGAATGGAACTTGCAGGACCATAGGTTACTCTGGGTGAGTCAGTGAGTGAGCAGCAAGCAAATGGGAAGGCCCGAGACATTACCGTACACTACTGTGGACTTTATAACTGTACACCTAGGCGACATCAAATTTATTTTACAAATTTTTCCTTCTTCAAAAATAAATGAACCCATCTTACCATAACTTTTTTATTTTATAAACTTTTTAATTTTTTAACTTTTTGACTCTTTTTGTAATAATACCTAGCTTAAAACACACATTATACATCTGTACAAAAATATTTTCTTTCTTTACATCCTTATTCTATAAACTTTTTTCTTTTAAAAAATTTTTTACTTTTTAAATGCTTTTGTTAGACACATACATTAGCCTAGGGCTACACAGGATTGGGATCATCAATACCACTGTCTTCCACCTCCACACCTTGTTCCACTAGAAGGTCTTCAGGGGCAGTAACAGGCATGGAGCTGTCATCTCCTATGATGATAATGCCTTCTTCTGGAGTTCTTCCTGAGGGACCTGCCTGAGGCCGTTTTACAGTTAACTTTTTTTTTAAATAATAGAAAGAGTACACTCTAAAATAACCATAAAAAGTATAGCATAGTAAATATATAAACCAATAACATAGCCACGAATTATCATTATCAAGTATTACATACCATACATAATTACATGTTTTATACTTTAATACAAATGCCGGCACCGTAGGTTTATTTACACCAGCATCACCACAACTATGTGAGGAATGCATTTCAGCTATGACATCACTACGCAATAGGAATTTTTCAGCTCCATTACAATCTCATGGAACCACCATCGCATTGACTGAAACAGTATGCAGCACATGGCTGTATATCATTATACATGAACTATTATATGTATATAAACCATGCTTTTTTTGTAAAATATATTTCTTATTGCATGTCACTGTAAAAATAATTTAAAAGCCACTGCATTAACCATCAAATCCTCTCTAACCGAAGGAAAGCATTTTAAATAAATACTAACCAGTCCTTTGTTCTGTCTGGGATTGCCTTCCCAATGTGTTGTTTCTTCAACAGGTCATGGAAACTTCCCAAGAACACTCTCTGTCTGCCAAACTTTGATATCCTCAAATACAGCCTTTTACCTATAGAACACGCAAAAGAAATAACACTCACAGGCGTGTATGTACAACCCTTTGGCCATACCTTGATTTCAGGGCTGTGGCAGAGATATTAATAAGATAAACTCTTGGTTATGTGAAATTCCTTGAGAGCTCTCTGTAATTTTATCTCTTTCTTCCACTCAAGAAAGCACAAGGTGATAGAAATTATTGACCTTGGTCATAATATACTTGGACCCACTCTAACACTTTTTAAAAAAAAAGAAAAAAAGAAAGTAAATCACTTGCAAAGTTCAATTTGTTATAATTTTTACTAAAAACAAAGATTTAAGACACAACTCACAACTGGGTCATTGAGGTAAGATAGTTAAGAATTAGTATAGAGAGCTGAGAGTATTAATATATTCCTATCTCTCTCTACTTTCCAGAAATGAGCACAGTTTTAGCCAATTCTGTGACTTTTGCAGAGGACATCCGAGGTATCAAATATCAGGTAGCATGCCCAGATTGTAATATCTCAGAGCTGTCAGAACAAGGATTGGTCATGATTAAGAAAACCTCTTAAAATGTCTTCAGTATGAATGACTTTCCCTCAGTGGCCTTTTCTTTTTTGTATTAAGATCAGTTACGAAACTGATCTTCTTCGCTATTTTTTGGAGTTTTTTTCTCTTTAGGTTTAGGACTTTGGGTAAAGAACAGGTTTGCAATTTGAAGGTTTCGGGAAATGCAAAGAGCAGATTAAGATGGGCTGAAAATTCCTCTATTTCATAACTAAAACTTCATCTGTCTTTGATAGTAAATGGAAATTCAAGGAGTTCAAGGAACTCGCCAAAAGTCACAAGGCTTAATGGTGACAAAGACAGGGAAAGCCTCATGGCACTGAGATTTCCCGACTGTCTTGCCGTTTCTCCTGGGATGCAATAGGCTTCAGCCTGTATGACTTATTAGTGACTCTTCCACCTGATGATAGGTGTGTTTCTCAGAGTGAAGAATGACAGACCTGGTGGCCAGGACTACATTTGGGGAAGAGATAACACGGGAAAAATGTTGAGACATGAAGAAAGTGCTATCTAATTTATTCATTTATTCAACCATCATTTAACAAAGATGGACAAAAGCAATCGTACTCTCAAAGAGCATATCCTCTAGCACAGAAAAAGATCATGTACAATCAAATATGACACAATGTCAGGAGGTTATGATGATGGAATAAACCAGTGCCATATATAAAGAGAAGTGCTGATGGATTTTGCCTGGGGCTTGAGTTGGTGTAGGTGTGTACATATGTGGCATGTGGGTATGTGTGAGTGTTGGAGACTCATTCAGGAGCCAGGTCAGCTGTGAAGACAGCCACGCATGTCAGCAGTCTGTGTGAGAAGACAGGTGGTCTAGTGAAAGGTCCTCAAAACCTAATGTGAGAATCTTGCTAAAATGCAAACTGTGATTTAGTGGAGGGAGGGCGGACTGAAATTCTATATCTCTAACTAGGTCCCAGATAATGTTTATGTTGCTTTTCCACAGACCACACTGTAAGGAGCAGAGGTCTAGTAAAATAGATAGGGATTTCACATCAGAGAGAAGGGAATTTCAATCCCACTTCTATCTCCCATAGTTGGTGATCTTAGGGTAAATTACTGAGCCTCAGGTTCCTTATCTGTAAAAATGCCCTTAATGTTATATACCTTACAGCTTGTAAAGATTAAATGAGAAAGTGAACACAGTGTTGGAGACAAAGTAAAAGTTCAATTGAATTAGTTTCTTTTCTTTCAATTTTGAATATACAATATGTAGTTGCTTTAGAAAATAAATTTGGCTCCAAAGAACAAAATTCTCGTTGAAAGCCTGTATGAATCTGTTCAAAATCTCGTGACCCCTTTTCAAAGTAAATATTCCTAATGTGTATTTGTTTTTACAGCAAATTAAGGCATTAAGATTTTCCCTGAGGCAATAACAAAACAATGGCCAAGTCAGATAAGAATATAGGAAATATTATGCCTAGTCCCATAACCTAACCACTCAGCCTTTTCCTTAATGAAGTAATGTAATTGACGGGTGAAACATGGACAGTATAGCCAAGGGAAAAAGACTGGTAATAATGTGGTTTCATAAATTTAAGCTTTCTTTAATGTGCTTGGGAATAAATAATCTGAAATAAACCATAAGCACATTTGCATAAGGCTTTACTACTTCATTTTCTCACATATCATGTCATTTGAGCCTCAGAAAAACTGTGATTTTCTGGAAAGTCAGGTATTTTACTAATGAAGAAACTGAGACCAGGAGAGGTGAAGTGACTTCCTCATTCCACTGCAAATTGCTGAGTAACAAAAAAGCCCTGCTCCAGGTGGCTGGCGGACACATAATCTACAGTTTTGTTTTGCCAGGGGTGGGAGGTGGGGTGGGGAGGGCGAAGGGGAGATGGGGATAGAGGTTTGTGTTGGGGGTGGACAGTGGACAACAGCGAAGCCCTGAGAGTGGGATGCTTCTTTGGCCTTCTGGTCAACTGTGGCTTCCAAGATTTAGTGCCCGTGTTCTCAGTGACATTTGTTGGGCTGGAGTTAAATAAATCACGTTGAAAGGGGAACAAAATCTCACGTGACTTATTTTTTAAAATGTTTTGGAAAATTCACAAGTTGCATTTTTGGGATTCATTCAATGTTTTTTCTTGATTTCAGTATGCCTTTCTTTCCTGGCTTTAGTTTTTTCCTGTTTTCTCTATTGTTTTCTGATAATATTCCAATTGAAAGAAGTTTGGAAAATTATTAAAACACTGATATAAAATTCAGATTTCCTTTTTCCTGCATATATTCCAATATTTATTAATACCTGGGAAGGATAAAGTCATTTTAATGAAGAACATTTAAGGAATGGAATTAGTAGTTTATATTTTAAGTAGGATTACTATTTTGTACACTATGACACATCATTTTGATTGGCTTTTTCTTCAGATGAAATATACGTCCTACTAAAATTGAAAGATGAACTAAATTGAAAAAAAATAAGCAAAACTTTAGAAAACTTAGCCACTACAAGAGAAGCTTGTTTGCTTGGCATTCCTAAGGATCTTTATTTATTACTTTTATTTTAATTTTTTTTAATTTTTAAATTTATTTTTAATTTTTATGGAAGCATAATAGTTGTACATGCTTACGAGTACAGGTGGTATTTTGATACAAGCATACAATATGTAATGATCAAATCTGGGTAATTGGGATACCCATCACCTCAAACATTTATCATTTCTTTGTGTTGGTTTAATCATTACTTTTAAACTCAGTGATCATAGATGTTTAATAAAATGACATGAAGAGACAACAAGAGTCATTGAATGTATATCTTGATAATTATTCACTGGATAGACAAAGTCCTACCCTTGAGAAGGTATTGATATTCTGGTACTTTCTCACATATTTTCTGATCATGAAATACTTGGACTTGAATATTTTATTGTGTTCTTTTAAGTTATTTGAAATTAGCTATTTAATTATAAAATGATAAATCTCTGTCCTCCACTATGTACTAAATTCCTTGAAGGCAGGAACGATATCTTAGTTATTCTTTTACGTTTCTATGATAACCAGCAGAGTGCTTTGCTTTTAATAGCACTCAATAATCATTTGTGAATTCAAGCTTCTGAATGAAATTATTCAGAGAATTTGATGAACTGACTGCATTAGATAACAGAATTTATTAGATAAACATGTTTTTCATTCTAAGTTCTCTGTTGCTTTTCAGGATCAAATATGATACTGGGGTAAAGAAACAATCTGTCTCTTTGAAAGCATTACAACTAGTCTTCCAACTTTAAAGAGGAAAAAGAATTTGTCTTGAACATTATTTTTCTTATATTGACAACTCCTGCCCTATGCAAGAGTTCACAGTTGTTACACAGCAAAAAACCTCGGTCAGAAATCCATAGGTGCCTACAGGGCAGCACATGTCAAAACTCAAATCCCCAATAGGTTGTGTCACCAGATTGGATTTACATAAGCGATGAAATTCTCTGAAATCACAAATATTCCTCACTGGTAGAGTGAGTGGTTTAAGCAAACTTGCCTTTCTCAAGAACTTCAAACACCCCGATAGTGGAAGGGCTTATGCCTTCCCTGATAAAAACAATGGCCTCTGTGGATGCTTGTGATCCACTTCTTTTCTAAATATGAAGCCAGCAGTGCAATATTGTCTATTTCATCTGAGACTTATAGTTATCCAACAAAAATATCTGACTTCTTGAAATCAAGTATTATTAGGATCATATTTTATGACAATACTGACCCTATAACCCTTATTTTCTTTTTTACTTGGCTTATTTCTCATCTATTTTTGTCATCAATGCTTGGATAACTTAATAATTAAACTAGATTATCTGGAACTCAAAAAAATGTAAGTAATAAAACAAAATTGTGCTGAGCACTGCCCAGCTGTAATAGTCTACATTTCTTATTAAGGGAAGAGCCACAGGTGGTGACAATTGAATCTAAGACTATTCGATGTGTTTATAGAATCTGATGTAACCAGTGGTGTGCTGGTAAATGTTTAACAACCAGCTCTTTGAAAGGAAAAGAAAAGAGCCTTAATTTATAGTGTTCAGTGATTTCCATGGTATAAATACTCCCACCACAGCCATTTTGAAGCTGTCAACATGAAATCACTGAACTCAGAATTGTAAAGAAATGCTGTAATTGGCTCGTGTGACTCAATAGGAGCTGACTCTATCACACCACTCAGTAAAAAAAATTCACAAGACGGGGTCTCTATTCACAAAACTGCTAAAAATAAATGCAAAGTCTAAAATCTGATATAATGATTGACATACAGAAGAAAGGAATTACATGACAGGTCTCTATATATAAAGCCCTCATAGAACAATAGGAATGGCATTTCAAAGACTTTGGCAAAATAAAAAATTCAAGACAACAGCTTTGGTAACAGAGGTGGATGTTGCCATTATTTTTCTTCTTCCAGATATCATCTAATGTATTATTTTGATGAGCTAAGGTTCACTAAAAATCTTAAAAAAGTAAAAAATGTATTTTTCAATATTGTCAGGGAATAAGTATTTTACAGAAGCAATTTTTTTTTTTTACATAACTGAAGTTCATCCCTCTGATCAAAAAAGTTTAAATATTATTCTAATAATATCGCATTAAAATTTTGGGAAAATGTAGCAATTCTTTGACTTCTTAGACAATGCATGATGGATGTTATTAAATTCCTGGTTCTTCTTTTAGGGCATTAAAAAGATTTTGCACTGGTCTGTAAAACACTGCGATGCACTGAGGAGCTATTTAAATAAATTGAGCTGTGGGAGTCCCACTGTGGTATTCTTGAGTATTTAGGCTGGCTTTTTTTATTTCTCCCTTCCTTTCATCCTTTCTGCCTGCTGTGAGCTGTCACTTGCTGTCTGAGTGATGGTCTCTGACTATTGCACTGCCTCCTTCCCATTTCCAATTTGCTGCGTCTAACCTGCTGAGGGGTAGGAAACAAAGCAGCCAGCCCACCTTCTTTGCCTTATGTATAAAATAGACTCTGAGAGTGCCTGGGAGGTTCTCCTATGAGCAAAGGGCAACAATTTCAATCCATCACTTTTGACATCTAGTTTCCCTGCTGAAGCTTAATTTGTACATTTCCTAAAACAAGGAAAACCTGGCCACCAGTGTGGCCATGATCCTATACAGCTGATTTGGTGGCTGAGAACTACATTGTCTACAAATCGACTAAATATTCCTATTGTTTCTCATTTTACAATACCTTGAAATATTGAGTGACTTTTTTCCTACCTCAAGACATCTCCAAGAATAGACTTGTCCAGCTAATTAGAGTTGGATGCCTGACGTGAAATTTGTTACCTTTGCCTCCTCCTATTCAGGGTTCTCTACGGCCTCTGATTTGTCATTTGTAGACACACAGAGAAAGACAATTCTGCTTAACAATTTGAGATCTTTCTTTCCCAGCCTTTTTTCCCCCTTAGGTAAAATCTACATACATGATTGCACAGATACTAAGTATACAATTTAATGAATTTGATCAATGTATACATCCAAGTATCCATCATTCCAATCATTTCATCACCCCAGGGAGTTGTCCATGTCCCTTCTGATCATTTTCTTCCCCTCACAGGCAATCTCTGTTCTGATCACCTGTTGCTGAATTTTGTCTCCAGCTTCTTTGGCTCAACATACAGATTTTGGCACTTACCCATCTCATTGTTTATATCAGTAGTTCATTCTTTTTCATTGCAATGAAATATAAATATACCATAATTTGCATATCCATTCTCCTATTGATGGACACCTTCCAGTTTGGAACTACTATGAATAATGCTCTGTAAACATTCTTGTATTAATCTGTGTGTGAACATATATTTTCATTTATTTCGGGTAAATATCTAGGAATAGAACTGCTGGATTATAGGGTAGGTGAATATTTTACTTTATATTTTTCCTCAACATTTTGTTATGAAATATACAAAAAATATGAAAGGAACAGTACAATGGACAATAATTGTCCCAATATCTACCACCCAAATTCTACAAGTAGCATTTTGCTAATTTACTTAGTGATGTATCTATTCCTCTATTCTTCCACTAATCTATCTTATTTTTTTTTTTTTTTGAGACAGAGTCTCACTTTGTTGCCCGGGCTAGAGTGCCGTGGCGTTAGCCTAGCTCACAGCAACCTCAAACTCCTGGGCTCAAGCGATCCTTCTGCCTCAGCCTCCCAAGTAGCTGGGACTACAGG
>CAUYRT010066637.1:0-45810 GCA_963574885.1 Lepilemur ruficaudatus | reverse complement strand
CATCTCCCGTCCCCTGTGATTTATCATTACCTTTCCCTTCTCCTCTCTCCTTTCCATTCCCTTTTCCTTTATCCTTTCCCTTCCCTTTTCCTTTCTCCTTTCCTTTCCCTTTTCCTTTCTCCTTTCCTTTCCCTTTTCCTTTCTCCTTTCCCTTTTCCTTTCCTTTCTCCTTTCCCTTTTCCTTTCCCCTTTCCTTTCCCTTCTCCTTTCCCTTTTCCTTTCCCTCTTCCTTTTCCTTTCCTTTCCTTTCGTCTCACTCTGTTCCCTGGCTAGAGTGCTGTGGCGTCGGCCTAACTCACAGAAACCCCTGGGCTCAAGCAATCCTTCTGTCTTAGCCTCCCGAGTAACTGGGACTACAGGCATGCACCACCATGCCCGGCTAATTCTTTCTATATATTTTTAGTTGGCCGATTAATTTCTTTCTATTTTTGGTAGAAATGGGGTCTCGCTCTTGCTCAGGCTGGTTTCAAACTCCTGATCTTGAGCTATCCACCTGCCTCGGCCTTCTGTTTTCTTTTGCTAAAGAGCGTTTTAAGCTTTGCTCTAACAGGCAGTTAAATTGCTGGCTGATTACATTGATCATGGTGAGCTTTGTTACAGGCTTTGTTAGGACAGGTCTATTTCAGTTTTGCCTTTAGTACTAGAGAGTATTTCTGATTCCTGGGATATGGTCATATGGTCCTTACTCCTAAAATGTGACCCATCCAGGGTTTCAGTAGAAAGCCTGAGGTGTTTACCCAAGACCCTTTAACTTATATAGACTTAAAATTCAAGCTCTGTCCATCTCCCAAGACTACACTCTTGAAAACTCTGCTTTCAATTCCTATCTCCCCTTGCTTCTTTGCGTTTCCTCTGTGTATGTTCAGTTCGGTGGTCAGCCATGCATTTGAGGGAAGTATGTTTGCAGATCATGGACTCCTTCTTTTTTGGAATTTTCTCTCTCAATTTCCAGCCAGTTTGCCTGCTCTAGTCTCCAATTGACTTTTTAACCCGGTAGGACTGTTATTAATACTTCCTTCCTGAGCTCTGTCTTCATTGTGCCGTAGTGAGTGAGGAGTGCTCTTAGGGGAAAAGCTAGATAAATGTGCATCTCATCTAACAGTTTCCCTTCTCTCAAGAGTCTTATTCCTCCAGGGTCTTTGTTGCCCTCGGGTGACTTGAGAGAGTTACTTATTGTTGTTACCAGCAGGAAGTAAGTTTGTCATAAGTTACTCTGCCCTTACTGGGAACTGGAACTGTTTCACACTTTGTTTTCACTTGACATTTTAATGTAAGAATTTCCCAAGTTATTAAAAATTTGTTATAAACATATTCAGTGACTTTAAGCTTTCCATTTTGTGAATGAAGAGTATACAATAATTTACTTAGATATTTTCCTATTTTTGGAAATCAAATGTTTTAACATTATAAATAGTGCTGGACTTTCATTGTATGAAGGGGATGACAAATGTGTATTTTGAGGGTCTGGATACAGATTTCTTTTCTGAAAAATTTACTTAATCACTTGTAAAATCTTTAGTTTCCTTGATAAATTATATTGATCCTTTCAAATGTGCCTATATCCTATTTAAGTCAAAAAAAATTTTTTTATTGTTTTTGGTCTTTTGCTTTTCTTTACCTTCAGAAAAGAGAAAATATTCGTTCCTTGAATATGTCTGGCCATGTTGGCTTTGAGAGTTTGCCTGATCAGCTGGTCAATAGATCCATTCAGCAAGGTTTCTGTTTTAATATTCTCTGCGTGGGTAAGTGCCACTTACACTCTTCCTCTCAATTATTCCTTCGTATTCCTTATGCTCAATTCAGTCTTTTCATAAGCAGTGTGATGCTTGTGTCATCAATTTGAAATCATGATTCCAGAGTTTTTCTGCAGTTATTTAGATTCTGTTAGTTTTGTTTTCTTAGCTTTAATTTTTTTTTTAAGACAGTGAGCTGTTCCCTAAGTTGGCTAGGCTGGTTCTGAACTCCTGGCCTCAAGCTATCCACCTGCCCCAGCTTCCCAATTAGCTCAGATTACTGGTGCAAGCCACCACACCCAGCTTAGCTTTACACATTTTGTTTGTTCTATTAACATTTCATTGTTGTCTTCAGCATCCTGAGTAACTTAACCTACATTCTCATTTCTGTGCTCTGCTAATACCTCAGAACCATACTGATCAGATATTCCTTTTATGTACAACCTGGCCTTCACAATATGTGAGATCCCTGAAACCACTCTAGGAGTTTACAGTTATATTTCTTCTCAGCCGTCCCATGCACCTGTTAACGTGTTTTTGTTTCGTTCAGGGGAGACTGGAATTGGAAAATCAACACTGATTGACACGTTATTTAATACTAATTTTGAAGACCAAGAATCTTCACATTTTTGCCCACATGTGAAACTTAAAGCTCAGACATATGAACTCCAAGAAAGTAATGTTCGATTGAAATTGACCATTGTGAATACAGTGGGATTTGGTGACCAAATAAATAAAGAAGAGAGGTATGTGTTTTCTTATGGTAGTATAACAAGTTTATCTTATTTAAAGACTTTTGCCTTCTAGTCCCATGAACTGGGGTTTGATTTTCTCCTATGGTAATACCTTTCCTCCCAGACATTAATTTTTTAAATTATTAAGCAATTTTTTGTTCTTATTAGCAAATTGATATTTTTGTATCATTTGTCTAACTTTGAATCATGTTATTAAAATGTGCATTTCAGCAAAAATGGTGTTAATTAACTTTCTGATATGCAAATTTAGTGTATGTTAAGTCATTGGTACTAATTTTAATGTAAGACTTATCTTGTTGAGGAAAAAAAATATAAGATATTCTAGAGCAAGTATATACAATGGTTAAATACATGGTGCATGAATTTTTGCAAAATTCTAATTAAAGTAGCCAGTCCTATTATTAAGAATTGCAGGAAAGTTTTGATAGTGAAATTTTAATTTATATTTTACCCTATGTCATCATTTCTTGTTACTATTTCTCCTAAGGTATTATAAATATTGACTGTAGATTCTGTGTCAAATTTAAACTGTGAAAGGGAGAAATAGATTGGGATAAAGCAATAATTTTTGTTCTTTTTCCTTTTTGAAATGTATATATTTTCATTATTAAAAGTAATTTGGTGTAGGTAAGTATTTTGCACAAATTGACAATGTGACACATTTTACAGTATAGCCTTTTCAGTACTGTGGTGTATTTTAAATAGGAAGAAATGGTTTGTGTGAACATTTTGGAAAGAGTAGATTAGTGGCAAGGGAAAAGGCCTGTGACACCTTGCTTTAAATGTTATTAATACATGTAAGATGATATCAACTTAGAACTAATTAGTGTCTATAAATAAAAGTATTTTTAAATGAAACTAAACATATGGTGGATATACTTGATGTGCAATAAATTTTATTGAATTATGGAATAAGACCTGCTACGAATATAACTTTCTTTTTTTATTTTTCTTTAAGTTAACCTTTATTTATTTGTTTATTTTTTCCTTTTTAAGAACTGTTAATAGATTTAGGGGATACAAGGTGAATTCTGTTATGCATATATGTTGTATAGTGAAGTCTGGGTTTTTAGTGTACCCGTCACTCAAACGGTATACTTTGTACCCAGTAGGTAATTTTTCATCCCACACTCTTCATCCACCCTCCCACCTTTTGGAGTCTCAGTGTCTGTTATTCTATTGTGTACAGCCATGTGTACCCATTGTTTAGCTCTCACTTATAAGTGAGAAAATGCAGTATTTGATTTTCTGTTCCTGAGTTAATATCACCTAGGGTAATAGCCTCCAGTTCTGTCCAAGTTGCTGCAAGGGACATTATTTAATTCTTTATTATGGCTGAGTAGTGTTTCATGGTGTGTGAGTGTGTGTGTGTGCGTATACACCACATTTTTTAAATCTAGTAATCATCCATTGTTGGACACTTACGTATCTTTGCTATTTTGAATAGTGCTGTGAGAAACATGTGAGCGCAGGTATCTTTTAGATATAATGATTTCTTTTCCTTTGGGTAGATACTCAGTAGTGGGATTCCTGGATCAAATGGTGCATCTGTTTTTAGTTCTTTGAGAAATCTCCTTACTGTTTTCCAGAGATGATGTACTAATTTAGATTCCCACCAACAGTGTGTAAGCGTTCACTTTTCTCTGCGTCCTCACTAACAGCTGTTATTTTTTTACTTTGACTAATAGCCATTCTAACTTGAGTAAGATGGTATCTCATTGTAGTATTAATTGATATTTCTCTGATGATTAGTGATGTTGAACATTTTTTCATGGTTGTTGGCCATTCGTATGTATGTCTTTTGAAAAATGTCTGTTCATATCATTTGCCCACTTTTTAATGGGGTTATTTGTTTTTTCTTGTTGAATTGTTTAAGTTCCTAGTAGACTCTGGATATTAGTCCTTTGTCAGATGCATAGTTTGTGAATATTTTCTGCCATTCTATAGGTTGTCTATTTACTCTGTTGATTATTTTTTTGCTGTACAGAAGATTACTAGTTTAATTAAGTTCCATTTGCTTATTTTTGTTCTTATTGCATTTGCATTTGGAGTCTTAGTCATAAGTTCTATGCCTAGGCCAGTGTCCAGAAGAGTTTTTCCTAGGTTTTCTTTTAGAATTTTTATAGTTTCAGGTCTTATGTTTATAAGTCTTTATTCCATCTTGAGTTAATTTTTGTACATGGTGAGAGACAGGGATCCAGTTTCATTCTTCTGCATATGACTATCCAGTTTTCCCAGCACCACTTATTGAATAGGGTGTCCTTTCCCCACTGTGTGTTTTTGTCTGCGTTGTCAAAGATCAGTTGATTGTAGGTATTCAGGTTTATTTCTGGGCTCTCTATTCTATTCCATTGTTATATGTGTCTGTTATTGTGCCATTACTATGCTGTTTTGGTCACTATAGCCTCGTAGTATAATTTGAAGTCAGATAATGTGATGCCTCCAGGTTTGTTCATTTTCCTTAGGACTCCTTTGGTGGTTGCGCTCTTTTTTGGTCCCATATAAATTTTAGGATTTTTTTTTTTAATTCTGTGAAAAATGGCATTGCCATTTTGATAGGAATTGCGTTGAATCTGTAGATTGCTTTGGGCAGTATAGTATTTTTTTTTTTTTTTTGGAGACAGAGTCTCACTCTTTTGCCCGGGCTAGAGTGCTGTGGCATCAGCTTAGCTCACAGCAACCTCAAACTCCTGGGCTCAAGCGATCCTGCCTCAGCCTCCTGAATAGCTGGGACTCCATGCTGGCTAATTTTTTTTTCTATATATTTTTAGTTAACCAATTAATTTATTTCTATTTTTTTAGTAGAGATGGGGTCTCGCTCTTGCTAAGGCTGGTTTCGAGCTCCTGACCTGGAGCGATCCACCTGCCTCGGCCTCCCAGAGTGCTAGGATTATAGGCGTGAGCCACCACGCCCGTCTGGCAGTATAGTATTTTACTAATACTAATTCTTCCAATCCATGAGCATGTGATATTTTTCCATTTGTATAATCTGCAATTTCTTTCATGAGTGTTTTGTAGTTTTCGTCATAGAGCTCTTTCACCTTCTTGGCTAAATATATTTCTAAGTAATTTTTTTTTTTTTTTTTTGCAGCAGTCGTAAATGGGATTGAGTTCTTATTTTGGTTTTGAGCTGGTTATTATTCTGTATGGAAAAGCTACTGATTTTTATGCACTGATTGTGTAAACATGAGACTTTACTGAATTCATTTATCAAATGTAGTAGTCTTTTGGAAGAGTCTTCAGAGTTCTCTATGTATAAGGTCATATCATCAGCAAACAGAAATAATTTGACTTCCTTTTTCCCCATTTGGATATCCTTGATTTCCTTCTCTTGTCTGATTGCTCTGGTTAGTACTTCCAGTACTGTGTTGAATGGAATTGGTGACAGTGAGCAACCTTGTCTTGTTCCAGTTCTCAGGGAGAATGTTTCAACTTTTCCTTGTTCAGTGGGATATTGGCTGTGGGTTTCTGGTATACGGCTTTTATTATTTTGAGGAATGTCCCTTCTTTGCCTAGTTTGTTGAGAGTTTTTATCATGAAAAGATGCCAGATTTCATGGAATGCTTTTTCTGTGTCTGCTGAGATGATCATATGGTTTTTGTTTTTAATTTTATTTATGTGGTGGATTATGTTTATTGATTTGCATATGTTGAACTATCCTTGCATGCCTGGAATAAAACCCACTTGATTGTGGTGTATAATCTTTTTGGTGTTCTGCTGGATTCGGTTTGCTAGTATTTTGTTGAGGATTTTTGCATCTATGTTCATCAGGGACAGTGGTCTATAATTCCTTTTTTTTTTTTAATTGTATCATTTCTTGGCATTGGTATCAGGGTGATACTAGCCTCATAGAAGAGTACACCCCTTCTCAATCTTTTGAGACCATTTCAGTAGGATTGGTACCAGTTCTTTGTATATTTGGTAGAATTTGGCTGTGAATCCATCTAGTCCTGTGCTTTTGTTTATGGGAAATTTTTTATTACTGATTCAGTTGCACCACTCATTATTGGTGTGTTCAGGATTTCTGTTTCTTCGTGATTCAAAGTTGGGAGGTTGTATGTTTCCAGGAATTTATCCTGGAAACAGGTTTTCTAGTTTGTGGGCATATAGATGTTCATAACAGATGAGATAGGGCACGTTCAAGGTGGTATGGCCGTAGACAGATTTTCATAGAAGTCTCTGTAATCTTTTGTATTTTTGTGGTATCAGTTATAATTTCTCCTTTTTCATTTCTGATTGGGCTTATTTGAGTCCTTTCTCTTCTATTTCTGATTAATGTAGCTAGTGGTTTGTCAAATTTGTTTATCTTTTCAAAGAACCAACTTTTCATTTCGTTCATCCCTTTATTTTTTTTAGTCTCAATTTTGTTTAGTTCTGCTCTGATCTTTGTTAATTCTTTTTCTCAGTTAGCTTTGGGTTTGATATGGTCCTCTTTTTTCCAGTTCCTTGAGATGTTACAGTAGATCGTTAATTTGTGATCTTTCAATCTTTTTAATGTGGGCATTTAATGTATAAACTTCTGTCTTAGTACTGCTTTTACTGTATCCTAGAGGTTTTGATATATTGTGCCACTATTTTCATTTGTTTCAAAAAATTTTTAACACATTAACTGCAATGTGTGTTGTATTTAACTCAGGCTAATTTTGAATCTGGGGCCTCGTGAAACAAAACCCTGCAGTTGGTTCCTGAAAATCTTACTTGTTGCTGTTCTTATTGTTACAATCAATATTGACAATTTAATTCTAAAATCACGGATTGTATTACATATAACTCACACACAGAAAACAATAAAAATTAACAAATGAGAAAGGATCATTTTGTTTTAATAAAAGACCATGGCCACAGGGGAAAAAAATTTTTTTTCTAGTGTGGCAGTCAATTTATTAAATTTCCATCTTGATTTCATTGTTGATCCAAAGATCATTCAGGAGCAGGTTGTGTCATTTCCATGTATTTGTATAGTTTTAAGAGCTCCTCTTGGAATTGATTTCTAGTTTTATTCCATTGTGGTCTGAAAGATATTTGATATAATTTCAATTTAAAAAAAATTTATTATATCTTTTTTTGTGTTCTAACATATGGGTTCTACTGTGGAAAAGGCTCCATTTGCTGATAAGAAGAATGTATGTTCTGTAGTTGTTGGGCAGAATGTTGTGTGTCTGTTAGGTCCGTTTGTTCAAGAGTCCAGTTTAAATCCTCTGTTTCTTTGTTGATTTTCTGCTTTTATGATCTGTCTAGTGCTGTCAGTGGGATGTTAAAGTCTCTCACTATTGTATTATTGTCTGTCTCTTTTCTTAGGTCTAGTAGTATTTGTTTTATGACTCTGGGTGCAGATATATTTAGGACTGTAATATTGTCTTGTTGAATTGATCCCCTTATCATTATGTAATGACATTTTTTGTCCTTTCTTACTGTTGTTGATTTAGGTTGTTTTACCTGCTATAAGTACAGCTGCCCCTGCTTGCTTTGGTTTCCATTTGTGTGGAATATCTTTTACACCCCTTTACCTTGAGTCTATAAAAGTCTTTATCAGTTAAGAGAGTTTCTTGTAGGCAGCCTAGGCTGGGTTCTGTGTTTTTATTCATTTTGCAAATCTGTATCTTTTAAGTGGGGCATTTAGTCCATTTATGTTCAAAGTGAATATTGATAAGTGGGGTTCTCTTCCTGTCTTGTTATTTTTTACCTAGTTGCTGTGTATCATCAATTATTTAATTGTTTTATAAGACCTGTGAATTTTATGGTTTCATTCTTACATCTTTGTTTTTTATGCTTGTGAGTATTGACCTTTTTTTCCCCGTGTTTAGAGCTCCTTTGAGAATTTCTTGTAGGGCCAGTCCAGTGATTAACAAATTCTTTTATGTTTGCTTGTCTGTAAATGACTTTATTTCTCCTTCATTTAAGAAGCTTAGTTTAGCAAGGTAAGTGAGGTTTTAAGCCTGTATCTGCCTCATATACTGTCATTTAAAAAAAATTAAGGTTGTATTAGTCTTCCAAATTGAGTTTAGAAAGTTTTCATACTCTTTCTATTTCCTGGAAATATTTATATAAGATTAGAGTTATTTTTCCCTGGAATGTTTGGTCAAGCTAACCAATAAAACCATCAGGGCCTGGAGTTTTATTTCTAAGAAGATTTTGAGTTACTCAACTAATTTTCTTCAGTGGCTATAGGACAATTCTGAGTTAGTTTTTTTTTTTAAGTATATATATGGTTTTAATAGGTTATAGTTTTCCAGAAATCTCTCCATTTCTTCTAAATTTTCAAATTATGAGCTTAAAAATATTAGTAATACAATTCTGATATTTTTTTATTGTCTACATCATCTGTAGTGATAATTCTGTCTTTTCTGATATTGGTTATTTTTACTTCTTTTTATACTTGATCAGTCTTGACAAAGCATTGTCGATATATTTGATCTTTTCAAATATCAAATTTAGGCTTTATTGATCCTCTCAATTTTATACTTTTTGTTTTTTCTATTTTAGTACTTTCTGCTCTTAAATCTATAATTACTTTTTTGGAGATTTTTTCTAATTTCTCATTGATTTTCTGCCTTATGTATTTCTTTCTTTCTTTTTTAATTTTTTAAAAAATTTCACTCCTAGAAAAGCCGGCATGCCTTTTGCATTTAAGATTATAAATTACCCTGTAAGTGTGGCTTTAGCTACATTCTCAAGTTCAGTATGTAATATTTTCAATTTCAGTAAATTTCTAATCTCCATTTTTATTCCATCCTAAAGAACTGACACTTTTATTATGATGTAGTGATCTTTATTCTCTTGTAACGCTTCTTGTATTAAAGTCTGTGTTGCCTGATAATATAGGTACATCAGCTTTCTCATGCATGTTTGGTGTATTTTTCTATCCCTTTACATTCAACCTTTCTCTACCCTTGTGCTTTAGTTGTTTTTAAATTGAGTCTGAAAGTGCTTATCTTTTATAATTCAGCATTTAGTCTATTCACAGTTAAGGTAGTTACTGATACAGATTGAAATTTACCGTCTTATTTTATTTTTCCTGTTTGTCTTGCCAGTTCCTTATTTCTTTTTCCTTTCTTGCCTGATTTTTATTTTTTTAGTTGGTATCCTACAAATCATAACATACAATCTTTAACTTAATCAAAGTTTAAGACTAATGTTCATACTTCTCCTTAACAATATAAATAGACAATAGGAATTTAAAACAGTTAAGTTCCTTTAACTCTCCCTTCTGACTTATTGTTGTCATATGTTTTATCTCTGTTTTTTAAACATACAAGACATTATTATTATTATTACTGCTTTATATAGCCAGGATACATCTATTAATCAAAAATTTCTGTTGTGCTTTCATATTTTAATTTTAGTTGGGTATACCATTCTGGGTTGGCATTTTTTTTTTTTCTTTTATTGGAAAGGGCTACCATTCCACTCTTTCCTGCTTTCTATTTTTGCTATCGAGAAGTTCCTCTTAAGGGTACTCTCCTTTTTTCCTCTATTGCTTTTGAGATCTTTGTTTTTATTGTTCTCCAGTTTTACTATGCTATATCTGGGTTTTTATTCGTTTTTACTTTATCCTGCTTATGGTATTTTTGAATTCTTGACTCTAAAGTGTCCATAAAAAAGAAAAAGTTAGATATTGCCTCTTTAAGTCTTGACTCTGCCCCTTTTCTGTCTCTTCCTTCTTAAACTTAGATTTTGATGAAGTTTATGGTAGATCTTCTCATTGTCTTCATGTCTTTTATTTTTAGTCTCTCTTTCATATTTTTTATCTTTTCTTCCAGATTGCTGTAGAGGAAGTTCTAATGGCATATTATTTACTGAGCAAAAAATGTTTATGGTTTTCATTTTCGAAAAACATAAGGCATAGCATTCAGATAGAGGGACAATGATGATTGTAACCATTTAGGTCCCATAATAGGTCTTTTTACTGACCAATTTTAAGTCATTAATAAAAGCTTCTTTAGAATTTTTTTTTGTCAAATAACGTCCTTACAGATTAATTTTTAGTATTTTATTATTTTGGAAAATGAACCCTGTTGGGTCACATTTAGACTAGTTTCCCAAGGATTACTTAGTGGTGTTATAATATTCACTCTGATAATGAATTGAGTTCTTATAATGCTCAAGTGTTTTTGCTAGTTCACATTGTGCCCTCCTGTAGTTTGGATAGGAAGAACAAGTTATTCTATAAATTTAAAAAAGATAATGATACTCAAGGACTGGGAGGGTCAGGCAACTTTGATAGAAGAGTTCAATTCTGTACACAGATATTGAGTATTTCAGCTGCACAAGGTTCTGGTCCATTTTAAGGCTACAAAGATAATTACAAAAGTGTCCAGGGAATTTGATGTAGGAACTATTTGCTATTATTTTCACTTGGAAACCCAGATATATTTAATGACAATAGTTAAGAGTGGAAAGGTAAGTTGCATAGGCTGTGATTTAGCACATCAGAATGAAGTGGAATGCTCACAAACTAATTGTCAAACATTATTAGCACACTGCGCTCTGCACATGCACTGTAAATTGATCTGAATTTTGAAGGATGAATAGGCTGAGGTAGCCAGAAAGATGATGGTATTCCGGAGAGGAGTTATCTGAGTAAGGAGTCTGAGCAGAGAACGTGATGGGCTTTTCCCTTTTTTTTGTAATTAAATGAAAATAAAAGCATTAGTAGTTAGATACTTCCAGCTGATGTGTACCTTTCTTCTTTATTATGTTAACATTTTTCATGCCTTATAAATCTGATTTAAGAGGTAGGAAGTAATGGACTTTGACTTAAATATCTTTTAAGTTACCGATACCCATTCCTTCCCTTAAATAATCTGCTGTGTACTAGTTTGGTTACAAATTAGACTATTAGACTTTTTGAGTAGTCTGGCAAGTGTGGGAACCTTTGTCAGATTGAATGTGGGAATTAATGTAAATTCCATACCATTTCAACCACAGTACCCAACTACAGTGGTTCAACTTACGATTTTCAAATTTATGATGGTTTATTGGGACATAACTCCCAATAAACTTATACTGGAAGTGGAAAAACATCTGGACTTATGGTAGTTCAGCTTAATGATCTTTGGAATTTATGATGAGTTTATTGGGACATTAAATGCCTTTTTGATGTACAATATTTTCAAATTATGGTTGGGTTATTGGGAGGTGATCCTATTGTAAATTGAGAAGCATCTGTATTTACCTCTGTGTGTACATGCTCTATTTATTGTTTTATTACTGAAGTTATCTATTTAGCATAGATACTAACTGTTCACTAATTGGTAAAAATACAGACCTCAAACCTGAGGAATTACACAAATATCAAGGTAGCACAGAGATGTTGTAGTAAATATTTAACTATATTTTCAGCTACCAACCAATAGTTGATTACATAGATGCCCAGTTTGAGGCCTATCTCCAAGAAGAACTGAAGATTAAGCGTTCTCTCTTCAACTACCATGACTCTCGCATCCATGTGTGCCTCTACTTCCTCTCACCCACAGGCCACTCTCTGAAGACACTTGATCTCCTAACCATGAAGAACCTTGACAGTAAGGTGGGTTTAGGAAAAGAATCCACTGATGATACTTTATTGTTTATTTTGAACTATTAAAATATCTTTATATGTGTATATATTGTAACTTTTATGCAGCTTTAAAACATATGTAAAAGTTTCTATCTTAGCTTATTTTCCAGAGAAATTCAGTTTAGAAAATGAGATGCAAAAAAGAAACATTAAAGTAAAATTTGAGTTCCTTTTTTAGTGATTAAATTGTATGCCAGAACTTCGGTATTCTCTACATTTTTTATATAGATAATTGACAGTAACTTTATGACACTATTAAATGAGAGGAAGACCTTCTTTGACAAAGATTAAGGTCTAATGTTTTATCACATGTTATAGTAAAATATATAGTAAAATGTGTTTTAATTTGGACCATACCAAGAAAACCTATTTTGAATTTCTGAGCCAAGGAGCTATATAGAAGTTTAAGGAGCTATAAAAAAAAAATCCATAAATTAACTTACTTCAGATTTTTATATTTGTTTCAGAAGATGGTTAAAGACTACTTAACTACCTTTTACTAAAAAAAAAAAAAAAATCTCTATAGCTGTGATCCCAGACCCCCAGGCTGAAGACTGGTGCTGGTCCATGGCCTACTAGGGACCAGACCACAGAGTGCCCAGACATTCCACACTCCTCCCTCCAAGTCTGTGGAAAAATTGTCTTCTGTGAACCCAGGCCCTGGTGCCAGGGTTGGGGACTGCTGCTCTAGAGTTTTCCTATAATTTCTAATGGTGTGAGAAATGGCAGCTTTTGTAATCCTAGTTACTAATTTTATAAGGTAGGATTTGGAATGCAAGAACATTCTGGATGCTACTTCTTTCTCTGTAGAAATCAGTTTGGAAAGCATGAAGGCTTGCTAGGGAAGCTTTGGCACATAGGTTGGTTTACTTTTGACTAGTTGCACAGTCTCCTGGCTTCAGCAAAAACTTGATAAAGCTTACTTGTCTGTTCTTCTGATCAGCTGTGATCAGCTGTTCTACCTATTTAGCCGGTTATTTTCATAGTTGAGTCTGATTATATGGAAATTCATATTTGTTAAACATAAAAACAAGAATGTGCAACTTTGTCTTAGCTAGAGAGAAGCAACATGGTGTAGTTTGTATATAGATTGTAGAATTTTTTATGTTAGTGGAGGCTGGTTTTAAATGTTGGCTCTGTCATTTATTAGCTGTTTGATCTTGGGCATGTTTCTTTAGTCCTCTGAGCTTCAGTTTCCTTACCTCTAAAGTGAAAAGTAGGGAGAAGACCTACCTCAAGGGGCAGATGTGAAAATTAATTAAATTCATCCATGTAAATAGAGGGTTTAGCAAATAGACATGCCCAGTAAGAGATGGTTGTTATCATTACCTGGGGAGGATTAAATGAGATAATGTATATAAAGCCCTGGTTATATTATGCATGCAATATGCAAAATGTATAGGCATATAAAACATGTTGGTTCACCCTTCCCCTTCTTAATGCTATAGAACAGAAGTTTGTTTTAGAACAGCATATAAATATATATTATCTAATCTCCAGCTTTGGTAATTTAAAGATATTCTTTATTTTTTATGATAAAATGAACCACCCTGTGAAAACAACACCTGCCTCTGTTATTTTGTATGAGAAGGTTGTTTCAGAGTTCCTGGCTCAATACACTGTCCTGGTATAAAATAGGCAGTCAAGAGGGGTTAGGATGTCCTAATGGATTGTCTGAATTCGGTTTTAGCCCTGCTGCTTCCTAGCTGTGTGGCCCTGGATGAACTCAGCTTCAGTTTTTCCATGTATAACATGGGGATAGTGAGCCTACTCTCAGACTTTTGTGATGATTAGTGGAGATGAATTACAAAGCATTTTCACAGTGCCTGGCACATAGGAAGCACCTATGTTACTTAGTGTTAGTTATTTAAAATTATTTTTTAATTAATGGTCACAGTCCTATTCAGAATATTTACATACTGGTATGGGAGGTATTGGCCAGCCCAGTCACCTTTAAGTAGTCAAAAGTCTTTGAGAAGAGTTAGCCAGGAACAATTTATGTGGATGCCATTCCCTTAATGGATTTTCTGGAATAAATAGAAGAGCTTATGAGCACTTGTTCACAGGCAGCATATCTTGGAACAGCAGTCCAACCTGCTATCTCTTAGAACAGCTAGCTCTAGATGCGTATTAGTCATCCCTTGGTTCCAAGACGCCTAGGTTGCTCAAGTCCCTCATGTAAAATAGCATAGTAGAGTAACACACTGCATAGTAACATTTTAGTCAACAATAGACTGCATATACAACAGTGGTCCCATAAGATTATAATACCATATTTTTACTGTACCCCCTCTGTGTTTAGATATATTCAAATATGCAAATACTTACCGTTATGTCACAGTTGCCTACACTATTCAGTGCAGTCACATGCTGTACAGGTTTGTAGCCTAGGAGAAATAGGCCACAACACATAGCCTTTGTGTGTAGTAGGCTGTACTCATTATGATGGAATCGCATTAGGCAATTAAGATGCTGCGTTTCTATCGCCATCATTAAGTGACACATGACTGTATTTGCATATAACCTACCTGCTAGATTACTCATAATACCTAATGTAAGTGCTACATAGTTGTTTTACTGTATTTTTTTATTGTTGTTACTTTAGAATATTTTTTCCAAATATTTCAATCATCAGTTTGTTGAATTTGGATGTAGAACCCACAGATGAAGAGGGGGCCTACTCTACTACCACAGACATTGAAAAGCATTACAATGTTATCTTTTAAACAATACCTTATTTTATTCAAACCAAAATGAAATGTTTTATGGTTACAGTAGGAGATCATGGGTAACATACACTCATTTAAAGATTGTCACTACTTCTATTTTATTCAGTTGATGGGGGACAAATTCCAAAATCAGAACTCCTTTATCAAAGTCCTGCCTTTAGCTTTCCATTGTACAAACCAGACAGGAAGATTACACCTAAGCTTTGTTACAAATTTAAAGGGAAAACTAAGATATGCCTCAATGTTGATTTGGTGCATATTATATAGATATACACAGGTTTTTTTTGTAGGGACAGCTGTTAGCCACACAACCCACCTGGCAGGTATAGGGAGATCCCAGTTCACACAGGAGCACCACATGAAGACGCGAGGTGTCTATGCTGGCTTCTCCTCCCAGTTCCCAGGCCTCCTCCAGATCGTTGTCTTTTATTCCTAAAAGCACAACACTTGACTGGCATGGAAAGTCACTTTATCTTATGCAAATGGTGACAGTTGACCATTCTTGGGCAGCCTCTGTACTTTCCCTTCCTCTGATGGACATATAAACATTGATGTTTAGCATTCGGTCTACTTCTGCAGTTTATTGTGGAAGCAGTTGTAAGTTTTTAACTTGGATTAATTTATTGGCTATCTAAGTATATGTATATTGAAACCAAGGACTTGGCACCATAATGTTTATGTGCTTTGACTAATTTAACATGAAAGCTGTTTACTCACAATTGTTGGAAGTTTTCTGCCATTAACTTCATAGATAGTTGGAAAAATCCTTACCTCCTTTGGAGCATATGGAAGACTGATAAATCCAGTATACACATTGAGTCAATGTGAAATATGTGAAATTGGAGAAGAGGAAAAACATTGAGAATAGAATAGGAATTATAATTTTTACTTTTATTTTTATTCTTAAAATTACATTGTGATTTCACTTTCTGACACATTTGACTGATTAACCCGAACTTTTTCATTAGAAACAAACTGGAGAAAAAAAAAATCAAAACACCACCAATCCCAAGTTTGTGGAGACATCAGTGTTTTGTGGGGACATTAGTCTCTTATAGGACTAGATTTACAAGTTAGTCAGTATTCACAATCCCAGATCTCTTCCTGTGTGTTAGTGATAGGACTTTAAATATACAGAGAAAGTTATTCCTGTGCATCGTGAACACTCTGTTGGTATTGGAACAGTTCCTTCCTTCGTTCCTTCTTCTGCCATCTGTTAGGAGTCTCTAACTGTGGGGCTCAGGTGGGGATGGAGTCAGTGCTGAAACAAGAGGCAAAAAGAAAAGCTTCACCTGTTCTTAGTTTTGCTGAGGGCTCAATCACCATAATCACTTAGTGTTTAGATCATTAAGAAATAAAAATTCATAGTGAATTAAGCTGGCAATTTCAGCTTACTGTTTATTTCTTTTTACTTAGTGTGTAATGGAATTGTAAGAGACTTTGAAGGAAAGGGAAGGAGATGTGAGATTTCTAAACCTAAATTCAAATGAAAGATTAACCTTACAAGAGTTCTACTTTTTTAACGCTATTACTGTAAGGCCAGCACCTACAGGAATGATTACGTAAGGAATATATAGAGAGGAGAGTGACCATGAGGGATTATTCAGGTCAGGGATCAGCAGGCCTTTGCTCTAAATGGCCAGGCAGTGAATACATCAGTCTTCACAGGCCCTCTGTGAAGGTGGCCTCTCGGGCAGCTGCTCGTCTCTGCTGCTGCAGTGTGAAGACAGCCCAGTCAATGCATAAACGGTGGGCATTGCCATGTTCCAGTAAATCTTTATTCATTAAAAACAGGCAGCGAGATGGATTGTAGATTGCCAACCCCCTGATCTAGATTAAGGAAATTTATGGTCAGAGAATGAATGGTTTTGAGTGAAAAACAACTATGGAATTAAAAAACAAATCCTTAATAAGGAGATTTTGTTTTTCTTTTTTCTTAATAGGTGAACATTATACCAGTGATTGCCAAAGCAGATACAGTTTCTAAAAGTGAATTACAGAAGTTTAAGATCAAGCTCATGAGTGAATTGGTCAGCAATGGCGTCCAGATATACCAGTTCCCGACAGACGATGACAGTGTTGCTAGGATCAACGCTGCAATGAATGTGAGCTCCTAGTTGAATATTTACTGTTTTACATGTGAAAATAAAACTGTAATTTATGAGTCACATTGCTACTAATATACTTCCACTTGTGTCTTCCAAAAAGACTTCAAACAAGGTGAATTTTCAGACAATCTAGTATGAGAAAATGTTGTATTTTTTTGAGTTGGAAAAAGTATAATGAGAATATATTTTTCAGCATATTTTCCTTCTACTCTGCTTTCACCTATATAAGGTGATACATATTTGAGAGTGGGATATACTTCTTGTGGAACCATATTTAATTGCCTTAGAAAGATGCTTTTCTATCCTGTCTTTAAAAACTCAAGAAGACATTACAGCCTCCCTTGGAATGCTTTAGAATCTTTAAGGAGATGTCTTAAAGCTGGTATTTACACTCCTCCTTTACAGTGTCACATGTACATACTAAACATTCATGTAACTTTTAGTTTAATGTAATTAAAGATATGTTCTTTATTTTACTTTTTTTAAGCCAGCACGTTTCTTGGTTATGTTTTGTAGGATCATGAGTTTTGAAGTCAGACAGACTTAACCATGTGTTCTATTGGAGTTACTGAACCTCTCTGACACTGTTAACATATCTACAAAGTTAGGTGAATACCTATATTAAGGGTGTTGTGAGGATTAATGATTATAACCTTTGTTAAGTGTCTAATAGTGACTTTCAATAGCTGTTCATTCCATTTCTTTTCCTTTTCTGATTTTTTCATACCCCATTTATATTAAGATACCTAAACTAAATAAAAACTGACTAATGTGGATGAAGTGATCTTAATTCCTATGTATTAGATTGTTTTTATATCTAAAGTTATTTCTTGTGCTTTCCTAGAATAATTTTTCAGAAAGGCACAATTAAGAAACTAAATAGGCCATGTGTGGTGGCTCACGCCTATAATCCTAGCACTCTGGGAGGCCGAGGCGGGCGGATCACTGCAGGTCAGGAGTTCAAAACCAGCATGAGCAAGAGCGAGACCCTGTCTCTACTAAAAATAAAAAGAAATTAGCTGGACAACTAAAAATATATAGAAAAAATTAGTGAGGCATGGTGGCACATGCCTGTAGTCCCACGTACTCGGGAGGCTGAGGCAGAAGGATTGCTTGAGCCCAGGAGTTTGAGGTTGCTGTGAGCTAGGCTGATGCCATGGCACTCTAGCCTGGGCAACAGAGTGAGACTCTGTCTCAAAAACAAAAATAATAATAATTTTCTTTATAGGGCCCAAAATTGACACTTACAGAATAATTAGCACATATTTGCTTTCAAGTTTTAAAATCTGAAGCATAGCTGATCATTTGATTTTGTATAGATTTGTTATTTAATAAATTATTCTCTATGTACCTTTTTTTTTTTAGCTAGTCAGTTATCACATTGCTGTGAGAAGATGTGATTGATATTCTGGTTCCTTTTCAGGGACAATTGCCATTTGCTGTTGTAGGAAGTATGGATGAGGTGAAAGTTGGAAATAAAATGGTCAAAGCTCGCCAGTACCCTTGGGGTGTTGTACAAGGTAAATGAGCTAAACAATGATTAGAGATATGTATGTGGCCCAGTAGTCTCAAGGTTGCATTATTTTGCTTATGGTGGGCTGTCAGACAAGTTGGCTGTGTACTGTTTTAACCAGAGACTGTGGGCCAGACAGAGCCTCCCCATTCTCAGTGTGCCACATGCAGGTCCTGTGGCACATGACCTGGTGCCCTGACTGTCAAAAGCTGGGAAGCACTCACGGGGCACTTTGACCAAAATTTGAACGTAGAAAGTAGTGTTTAAACATGATACATAAACTAATTACCACTCAACTATAGGGGATAATAAACCATCTTGTGAATTTATATATTTTTACTGTTCAAAGTATTGCCAACTATTTCCAAAACAAACCAGTCAGCTAAGTGAAGTCCACCTGACATTTAGATTATTTATCTATCATTATAATGACTAAGTAATTAGTACTACCTGGTTCATTTACTTGTGATGGAAATTAATGGGGAATAGACCCTACTAGTACTGGTTTCCAAATGCTGCTTTTAAAATATTGACAAAGTTTGTAATTAAGAAAAATATTGAGAAAATGTAACATTTTTAATGCATAGAAAATAAAAAAGTAATAATTGTACTTAAGACTATTGGTTACCATAACATATTTATTTATAGTACTCTGGTCACCATAAACGTAGAAGAAGGACCATGAAAGTGTGTTCACTAATTTTGAATAGTGCCTAACATAGGATTATAAATGTATAAAAAGAATTTGATAATTATAGTATGCACAGATGGTATCCTTGAGTTTGCAGAATTTACTACTGTGAAGTTTTAGTGAGATAATGTTACATACTCTTTTTCAGTGGTCTGTGAAATGCCCTGAGGATGGTTTGTGAACTGCTAACAAAGTATTAGTGAAATAACTAGAGCATATGGTAACATAATAAATTGTGTTTCTTTGTAATTTCCTGTTTATCTGTTGACTTCTAAATTTAAAGCAAATCTCTTGGTCTGTCAATTAATGTTGCCTATAATACAGTGTGTATAATGCAAGAGTTTCTTCCTTGGTTCTTCCTATGTATAAAGTAATCATAGCATTAATCAGATTGATCATTTCATTGTTACTTCACATGCGTTTTCATTTATTTGTTAATTCAATAAATGCTAATGGGTGCCAGGGATTAAAAACCAGTGTTATTCTTTTCTTATTTTTTCTGGCTAGTGGAAAATGAGAACCACTGTGACTTCGTAAAGCTGCGGGAGATGCTCATTTGCACAAACATGGAGGACCTGCGCGAGCAGACCCATGCTCGGCACTATGAGCTCTACAGACGTTGCAAGCTGGAGGAAATGGGCTTCTCAGATGTGGGCCCAGAGAACAAGCCTGTCAGGTGAGGGGGGTTCTTGGGAAGCCAAGCAAAGAGGAAGTTAGAGACGACTGCATGTTTTTGTGTAGCCAGGATTTGGGGGAATGTGTTTTTCAGAAATTTCCCCAAACCATGAAATAGAATTTTTGATAATGACAATGATTATACTTCCCGAATCACTTGACATCTTCTTGCTTTTGAAGCGTCTTACTTTTGCAGCACTGTCTGACTTAGGAGTTATATAGAAGGAAGAACATATGGCAGAAGTCCCCTGTTTCAGTACATGTTGATATGAATACTCAAAGGAAAAAGCCCTCATTATTTGGATTTATTTTTATATTTATCTGAGACAGGTGAAATTATATTTAACTGTTATTGTAAAAGAAAGTTAGAGCGCAAATCATATTAAATAAACTAAAATACTATCTGTTGGTTTTTTCCTGTGAAAGTTTTGGAATGAGGGAAACTTGTAAAGGAAAAATGGAGAGTATTTGTAGGGAGCCAGAGATTAGATTGTTTCTAACAATATTACAGCACCATTATAAGAATTGTAGAACCTGAAGACCTTCTTGCTCTGTGATATAGGCATTAAATGTTGTTATAAACTTCCTTGATAATTTTATGTGATGCTATATCCCCGACTTTCTTTTTTTAATTAAGACGTGTACACATGAAATTCTAGTCCTTAATGTACTACAGCAAATCTGATTTGATGTAGCATTCCAGAATAGTGCTTGCATGGAGAAAAGCATGAGATCCTTGGGGCAAAGGCTATTTTAAACTCTGCTATGAGACTGAGGATTCCTTTTTCATTGCAGTTTGCATTTCAGCATTTTCCCTGGCTATTAGCACTTACCCCAGGGTAAACACAGATGGAAGGAGGAATAGTGTATCAAATCAGTGCTGCTATTTTGTATGACCTTTTGGAAGACTTAATCATAAATGAAGTTGAATTTTTAAACTTTTTAATCTATGGATTTAATTAGTGTTTTAGCTTTCGGTAGCATAGTAAATTAAGAATTGTATGTACTTATCCCCCCACCCCCCCGCCACCAAAGTCAGGCATGCTGTGCTCTGGTTGTGGGCCAATCATTCCAGTAAAACAATTTTTTTTCATTATATTATCTTCACTAAAGATTAAGCATTTCAAGTTGACTTCCCTAATGTTTCCCAGAGGAGTCTTCACTTCTCATTTCTTCCACATCTCGGAGTAATTCAGAGGCCTCTGTGCACTGAGGAGGCAAGGATCCTGAGCAAGAGCAAGCAGGCAGCTCTGTAGTCCTCTCCAAGGAGAGGGGTCCAAGTTGCCTCATGGATCCATCGTCAGTCACCTTCGCATGATTAAGAAATGCAGGGTCAGAATTCCCAAGGATAGAGCCTAGGAATCTACATTTCAAAATTTTCAGTCATTCAGCAAATAATTGTTATTAGTCTAACATCTGTTGGGCATGATGCTAGTCACTGGGTATGTAGGCACTGTGGGGTCAAACCAGATCTTGTCCTTGTAGAGCTTGTGCTGTGGGGGTGGGAGGAGGACACTCTGGCCCTCTGTAGAGAAGAGGGTGTAGGGGTGGGGAGATCAAGTTAGGAGGCTGCCACAGTAGTACAGGCCTGAGAAGGTAGAGGTGTGGATGGGGGTGGTGGTGATGGAGGGGTTAGAAGCATATTTAGGGTATGTATTTGAAGTTAGGGTCAATAGGACTTCCTGTATAGGATTTAAAGGAGAGAGAAATCAAGGATCACTTGCGTTACTATTTTGACCTGATAAATGGGGTGACTGGTCGTGATCTTTATTGACGTGAATAGGATGGGAAGGGATGGGGTTGGAGATCGAGAGGTTTTGGAAACATTAAATTTAAGCTGCTTGTTAAATATTAAGGTGAAGAATTTGAGTAGATTATTACATAGATGTTTCTAGAGCTTAGGGGGAAGGTAAGGCTGAGTGAGTACTTTGAGAGTCAATAGTGAATAATACTAGAGTATTATTCACAATAATCATAAGTATTTTTTAAATGTTTACTATTTGCAAGGCTCTGGGCTAAGTGCTTGGGATTTAATATTGTCTTTCGTGGAGTTTACATTCTTGTAGGAGAGGCCCCCAAATTAAACACCTATTGCACAATAAATTACAGCTAAGATATGTGCACTATAGGAGTAGACAGTGTATAATGGGGAGGCCTGATTTAAGCTGGAAAATTAGAGAAGACTCCTTTGAGGCAGTGACTATTGTGAGCTGTAATAACTTGGGAAATACAAAGCAAGACACATGCAAAGGCTCAGAACACAGAAGGAGCATGGCATCTTCACCACTGGGAGGAGATGAGTGTGCTGGAGTTCCATGGGGCCAGGACTGGACTAGCATGAGGTTGAGAGAGCAGGGGGCAGGAGCCATGGGGGCCCTGGTGGTGAGGATTTGGTCATTGTCCTAAGGAGAAGGCAGAGTCATTTTAGAAATGATTACTATATTTGAATTTTAAAATTCACTCTTGGCTCCAGTGTGAAGAAGGTATTGAAGGGATGTGCAAAGATACTTAGGAGAGTATTTCTTGGACTAAATTGATAAAGAGAACTGGACATATTTGAGAGATGTCTAGAAGGCGAAATTGGAAGAGTTTAATAGTTGTTTGGATATAAGCAGATAAAAAAGCAGGAGGCTAGGAAGAGATTTCTGGTCTCCCAGACTTTCATGGCTAGATGGTTGGTCACTGCATTTATCAAGATAGGGGGTCGCTAAAGGAGGCCTAGCTGTTTTCTTAGGCCACCAGGGGTAGGCACGATCGAGATCATAAGCTCTGCTTGGGACCTGTTGACTTTGAGTTTCTCTGAAACATTCAAGTGACAGTGTCAAGTAGGCACTTAAATTTATCTGGATCTCAGAGAAGTGCTGAGCCAAAGGAAAACACTAAAGCGTCATAGGCATTTAGATGGTTAATTGAAAATATGAGCAGGGTCGAGACTCCCTGGAGAGAGAAGCCCATCTGGAAAGAAAGGTGCCTGGGCAATAGCGTGGAGTCACTCTAGCATTTGTCAGCTGGAGGAGCCGGAAGGACACATTGAGAAGGGTTGGGTGGAGGAGGAGGAAAGCCAGCAGTGTCATGTCTTAGAAGCGAGTGAAGAGGGTGTCGAGAAAGAGGGAGCGTTCTGCTGTGTTGAAGTTGAGGCCCAGATCTGTGCTGTATAGGCACAGAGGCACTTCTTTACGGTTCTTTGAAAATAATGAAGACCACTGTGTGTTTAATTAAAAAGGGCAGTGGTTAGAGGGCTACATAGGGTAGGACTTACAGATTTACCGGGAAGGCTTAGAACAGGTAGAAACCAGTCTCGTTCCAGCTCTGGGAATGGAGTGAATGAACTGAAACCATTGCCAGCCTTCTTTGTCCACTGCTCACAATTCATAGTCCAGGGAAGGTGTGTCCAGTAGGCCTAACCTAGGTCACGTTCCCGTCTATTGATTGTCAGTGGGCATGAACCTGATTAATTGTCCCACCAGGCTGTGTCTCATGGGGGAGAGGTAGCTCCCCAAGAGATAATCGAGACAATAGAACAAGAGGAGATGGACAGATGGTGGGCAATCTGGAATCATAGGTTGCCAATCACATCCGCTTATGGAGCATTTCTTCAGTTTGAGAAGCATCTGCTCACTGCTCAGATGAGAAGTGGGACAGTAGAAAGGGAGGTTCTTCAGTTTAGGCCAGGCTCCAGTTGGGTGGGAACAGTGGCTAGAAGCTGCTTGCAGAGAACCAGCTAGAAAGTGGCAGCTAGATCTGTGCTCGGAGGCTCTCCCTTTCCAGCCTGTTCTCCTTCAGAGCAGAGATATCTCCTGCTGAATTTCTGGACTTCTTGAGTCAAGTTGAGGCAAAGTGTCTCTTCTGGTGCTTTCTCCTTTGTAAAAAATGGTTTGATAAGGCTTCTTTAGTGTATTATAGCCTAATGTATTAGGAAGCTTTTATTTTTTATAGTTTCAAAAAGTTATATTCTATTTTCTGAGGAATGTTCCCTATTGAATTTGGTAGTCACTATAATTTGGTTGGCATGTAAACTGTCTCTCAGTATTATATCTATCTAGCAGTAAAAAAAGTTAACATGAACCTGTCAGGGTGACCTTTATTTCTGTGTATTTCCCAGCCCCCCTCTTTACCAGACCTTCAGTTTGTTTTTCCATTTACATTTGTTGAATGGTTCTGCTGAGTCATAGTTGGTATCCTAATCCACCAACACTGATCAAGTGCCTATCAAAAGTCCACTTAAGTAAGTGGCATTATACTCTTACAGTTTTAATTAACTGATCTTAATATTTTTATATTAATTAAACCATTTGAAACATGATTTTATAAAACTTTTTAAATCCCCAAATTTAATAATTTCAGATTAACGTAACTAATCCCTTTCCCATAATCACCTTTAGCATTTCAGTACGAAATCACTGTCATTGAAGTGTGGGACCAATAGCTTTGAAAAAAAGATTTATGTAGTATTTTAGAGTTGCTTAAAGGTTTGACATAGTAAAATTTTATGTCTTTGCATCTCTTAAAGAATAGTTAACTTACTTTATACAGTTCACAGTACACTTGGAAAAAGTTCACCAGGCTTGTTAGAACTGTACATGAAACACAAAATAAACAGGTCCCAAGTGAAGGCTTAAGGTCTTTTCTTGATGAGCATCTGAGAATTTTTTTTCTTCCTCTTCAACTTTAAGTCACTGAGATTTGCAACGATAGTATTATGTTGGCATTAAAGATTCATGACAGCAAGCTACTTTTATGCTAGAGAAGAGAGTAGTATAGCAAGACAGTGTTTTCAGTGTTTAATATTAGAAGTGTTCTAGGTCTTTATTCAGAAGTTTGGTAATGTTTTCATGACAGATAGAAACTTAATCCTTATGTCAATTAGCTTATGGGAAAACTGGTTGGGAAAACTGGTTTCATTAATTCACTTAAAGTCATAGTTTCCAAGAACCTATTGAGGATGTTAAGTGAGGACTTACTGTATTTTTGCAAGTTTATTACATAATCTTTTAACAGAAGAGTAACACAAATACCTATTTTAGTCTTCAAGAGACCTATGAGGCCAAAAGACATGAATTCCATGGTGAACGTCAGAGGAAGGAAGAAGAAATGAAGCAGATGTTTGTGCAGCGAGTAAAGGAGAAAGAAGCTATATTGAAAGAAGCTGAAAGAGAGGCAAGTATACTGGTTTGATGTGATTTGCATTTTTTTAGGTATTTTATTAATTTGGGAGATTTATTGTAAGAATTTGGTTGAGATGCTTTCGTAGGCTACTTGTCCATTTAAAAGTAGGTATTCTAACATGTAGTCTTTGAATACAGACTTTTAAAAAAGTCATAATCTGAAATCAAATGAAAATTTTGCCCTTTTGAGCAAATCATCTTCCAGTAGAGTGGTTTACCAAGAACTTGTAATAGACTAAGTTACTAAGAAGTATTTTAAATATTTTATGTTCACCATGAGCCATAAACATTTTAGCTGTGGCTAAAACCTTTTTTTGAGAATTGTCGGGGTAGTTGTTTGCCGTAAAATTGGTAACGGTGAGAGCTATGAAGTAGCTTTTCCTTGCATTTGAACTCAGGCTTTCTGGATGCAGTTTGATGGTCTAGATGACCTTGGGATAACCTTGGCACAAGAAAATATCACCAGTGAACTTCCATGGTTTTGTTTGCTTCTAGTTCTTCAAGCAGCAGTTTTAGTTTTGAGTTAAACTATTTTCTGTAGACCTATGGAGCTAACTGCAATAGTGACTTTTAAGTAAACAGCCACATTTAGAATGAAGGTCTTTTTGCTGCAAAAGGGAATTTGTAAGAGAAGACAGAAATGTTAATATAAATAAACTAGATAATACAAGAGTCCGTGAAGAGTTATCTGTAATTTAATTTTACAAATTTATTATTTCAAGTACACTTGTACTTGCTATTTAAATGAACCCTACAGGAAATGGTTTTATAAAAGTAATAATCTACTAATTTATCTTATTTATCATTTGAATTATAATGAAAAAATTCTGTTGAAAAAGTTTAAACAACAGAAAAGTTGAAAATATTAGGGTACCCATGTCCTTCTGCACACCCAAGAAAATTAATAGGAATGCCATAATCTTACCTAATCTCCAGTTTACATCCTGATTTCTCCAGTTGCCCCACGATTGTCTTGTCTTTCATTGTTTATTTTTGTTTGGTGATTTTTCTGTTTTTGTTGTTGAACTAGGATTCAATCACAGATCACATATGGCATTTGGATATTATGTTTGTTTAGTTTCTTCTTTTTTATTCAAGAATTGTCCTAGTTTGGATTTATTTTTAAATACAAATATTAAGGAGGAAGTTGTGATAAGTACAAAATAAAGATGATGAGTTTTCTTTTAATTAGTGGATTCATTTGTAAGGCCATAGTAGAGTTAAATTCTTGTAAGAGTTTCTTTCTTATATGTCATGATTCTTAGTTTTACCAATTAGAAGAAAGAGAATATGTAGATGTAGTTTATAGTTGATTTTTAATTTTTAAAATCCCACATAAGAATATTTTGCTTAAATGTGTATGTATTATTTAAAAGGAGAATTCAGGGAGACCAAATGGTTGGGGAGAAAAAAATACTATTTGTTGGTAGGTGATTTATAGATTTTTGTTTATTTTTATGGTTGAAGTGCTATTTTTGTTAAGAGTATATGTTAAACAAGTGATGAAACTAATTTAAAGCTCAGGTATCAACCACCAAAGTTGTCACAAGAGTTCTAAATTTTAATTTATGTAGCTTTAGAGACAGTAGATTTCAGGGATCTGGTTGAGCTAATATCATAAGGCACCTCATGACGAGTTTGACACTGTGAAGCCAATACTGTTTCTGCTCACAGCCTGGGTCAGCCTGGTGAAGAAGTCATCCAGTCCCTAATCTTCATTCCACAAGACCAAGAATCATCAACTGTAGGACTAAAGGGACTGTATAATTTATGGTCTTGATTAGGAGGGTTGTAGAAGGAGAGGAGGCTTATTTATAATTATATTGAAACAACAGGTAAGTATAAACCAGGCCTTTTGCAGGCAGATTGAGACAGTCACCTAGTACTTGGCTGCTAACATTTTAAAGCTATTTGTAGCAATAAGATAGTGGCAGTTACTAATAAAAAGATACCACCCAAAACATTATTTAATTGTGTATTAGGGGGCCTTGTTAGTTAAACTATCTTTGCCAATATTGTGATGAAACAAATACCCTTAATTTATCTTTTGTGTAAATCTGGATTTTCATATTTAGTTAGTTCAGTACAATGCTATGTAGTTAGATGATAGTGTGTGAACATGAGATGACTAGAGTAGGGAGATACACAGAACTAATGAGGTCTCCAAATATGGTCGACATGTTATGTTCCCTACACCTTTATTGAGATAATTCTAGGTGAACTCACAAGGCATGTCATGTATGACACACAGATTTCCCATATGCCATAAGCCCTCCCCTACTACAAGAAAAAGTGTAGTTTATATTTATTCTTCAAATTACATGACCATCATCAAGGTATTGCTATTTCCCAATTTTATATATCAGTTTATTTCTTGCTATAATTTTTTCATTTAACATTTATGCCCCTCCTATTTCCAAAAAGTATTCTAGATAGTTTACAATAAAAAATGCAGCCACTTTGCAACTATGAACATGAAGAGAATGGGAGCTTTATAATACAGGGCAAGAAGAAGGCACTTGTACAGAGGGGCAGCTGAGAACCTCGGGTTGAGGGAACTTTTAAGTGAACAGATAGACTGGGCTCTGACTTCCAGGCAGGCAAGGCAAAAGGACCACAGTGAACACAGAGCTTAGATTAAAGTTGTCTGCTAGCTCAACAAGAGAGAAATGTTTTCTCTAGTATTCATTTCTAATTTCTAAAAATGGATACTTTTAAAAGAACCACTGAATAATGGAATGTATAGTATTTTCAGAAGTAGTATTTACTGATGACATGGCATTATACAGCAGTCCCCCTATCCTTGGTTTCACTTCGTAAGGTTTCAGTTACCTGCGATCAACCGTGGTCCAAAAGTATTAGCAAAAGATAGTTTGAGAGAGAAAGAGACTGCATTCGCATAATTTTTATATAGTATATTGTTATAATTGTTCTATTTTATTATTTTGGTTAATTTCTTACTGTGCCTGATTTATAAAACTTTATCATAGATATGTATGTATAGGGAAAAAAACATAGTATATATAGGTTTGGTACTATCTGAGGATTCAGGCATCCACTGGGGGTTTTGGAATGTATTCCCTGGGATAAGGGAGGGCTACTGCACCATAATGGCAACTTAAGAGAACTGGTGACTAATTATCAACAGCACAAAAGATCCCTTGTTTTCAATTTTTTGAGTATTTAAAAATATGTTTGAATTAACTGCCTATCATAGTGAATAATGGAACCATGAGTGTATTCTTCGTGTACATGGCATAGATTATTGCTATCAAAAGCTGCAAACTCCATGTCATGTGAATAATAGTCACATTCACACTTTCCTCCCCATCCCCTTCTTTTAAATGTTTTCCTGGAATTTTTAGGCAACCTCACAAATGATGTAGGAAGTACTCTGTCAGCTTTCAAGATACTTCAGTATGCATATAGAGTATGCAACCTCCATTTAAGTAACCGGATGCATCTCTGTTAACGTAACAGAAGCCTCTCCTGCCCCTTAGGCTCCCTTCCAGGCCTTACCCCCAACGCTGTTCCTTTGCCACACTTGGGGAGTGTACTTCTCTGTTTGTGCCACTGATTTGAATGACAGCTAAGGGAGGCCCACCCTTTAAAAACACACACACACACACGCACACTCTTACACTCATGCTTATGTATCTTTTATAAAAGCAGAAACCATTTAAATAAGCAAATGCTAAGGAACTGACGCCTCTCTGAAAAGGCATCTGGAATAAAAGCATCTTAGGTTAGAAAGGCTTTACTTAATCATCTATTTCAACCTTGCCTCTCTTTGAAGACTTCTATCAGGGACTCACTGGCTCACAGGAAACCTATTACATATTTGGAACATATTATAGAAATGCATTAGACTGAAGTTCAGCTATCTCTGGTTTCTACCCTCAGCCTCTGATTTTTAATGAAGTATTTTCTTAACTATTATATGCCATCTTTTCTAGATACCAGGTCCTTGTTTTTTACGTGAATATTAGGTTGCTACCCAGAACTGAAATATTAATCTCAGATTATATAACCAGACTAGAAGACCAAAAACTAAGTTATCTTTTTTGATATAGATTCTAGATGTTGTGCTTCTATTGTTGACAGGCATGGCACATAGCTGATTCACATGGAGCCCATTTAAGTCCATAATTTTCTTTTTGGGAGGTAAGCCACAATTAAACCAGGTGCACCTACTTTCTTCCTTGTGCCTTGACTCTTTGAACTTGCATGATGCAGAACTTCACATATATTTCATTTCATTACTAGTTCTTCCACATCTTTTAGAATTCTTTCATGAGCAGCACTGAATGCCTGTGCTAGGTGCTAGGGATATAAAGATGAAAATGACATAGGTCCTAAGTCATCCTCAGGGAGATGTTCATGGCTGCACTGGAGCTCAGCGTACAGGGCCTTGGCTACCCAGGGCGCTGTTGGAGAGAGCTTCCTTTTTTGTGTTAACACTCAATGCCAGACATCAATCATGGTACAAATGTTAAATAGATTATCTTTTTTTTCTCTTGCTATCCCAATTTTCTTAAAGCTTCTTTTTTATCCGTTAGCTGTTTCTAGAGTTTTATGTCCTTCCTAACTTTGAGAAATATGCCTTCTATGATTCATTCATATAGGACATTCCTTAAGTTGTGGAACAAAACGAAGTCAAACACAGGCCTGCCTGCCTTAAGTTGACATCCAGGGTGACAGTGTTCCCCTCCTATGGTTTATCAAGATGATTTTCAGTACCAAGGAAATGAAATTTTACTAAATTTTGTCCTTTAGATATTTTTTTTTACTGCTGCTTTTTTCACTTAACAAGAGAAATCTCATGATGTAATGTTGTCATACAAACTTTTGCAAAACTCATTTTAATGGCTGTATAGGGGAAGAATAACTCCCATAGATTCTTAGTTGGAGTGGATGCTGTGTTTGCCATGTTCGCAGAAAATTGAACAGAAGTTTATTAACGTGTGTATTTCACATATATATGGGAGACACAATGAGTGGTTTTCAAAGAGGTGACTTTGCATTGCAGCTTATATAGCATCTTCAATGAAGAACAGGAAATTTTTAGAGCAGTGACAAGACAAAGGAAAAAGACTTGAGTCTCTAGGGGCAGCAACTTGGAGGAAGGCAAATAACCAATAGACAATGGCTAGTTAGTGAAGCTGGTTAACGCAGATTCCTCTGATACCATCCTAGGCCCAAAAGGTTCTACAGTTGTCTTTGGTGGTTAATAGTGGTTAACCGGTATTCTCCCTGGGGGGAGAGTAGGGAGCAGCATCCCCTTTGTCTTTGTAAATCATGTCCTGCCTTTAGGCAGATAGAGGGAAGGCAGAGAGCTCTCCTGCTGCTGCTGAACTGCCTTCATATTTGGGGTGGCCCATTCTGGTCTCCCACAGCTGCATTGAGTGTATTTAGCATAAACTTATATTTTGACTTTCTCTTTATTGGATACTTAGGCCTTTTTGTCCCAGTATAGTGCAAATTCTACTATGGTAAGTGTTTTTATATACAAAGCTTTCTCTGAATTTAGAATTTCTTTAGTTTAGATTTCAGGAAGTTGAATGACTGCAGAAAAATATAATACACTTTTAAGATTCCTGACGTAAATTGACAGTTGACACTTGCTTTCCAGTGAGGTTTCCCAGTACAATTTTCAATAACTGACTACACATGTTAATCTTTATTTGGAAAATAGGGTTTTTAAATTTTTTTTTGATAATTTCCTTCTGTACTTTGTGTCTGTTCTTTTTATTGAGCATGGATTTGAGAAACTTTACGTAAGAGGCTTGGTGGGGAAAATGTGAAGAGAAAAACAAAAACTCTAGGAAAAGGTCAGATGTTTTAAAAAGTTTTTTTAATGAGGCTATGGTTTTTATTCGATTTGGTTAAAGCATTTTTTGCATGGGAACTCATATAAAATTAAAGTTCCCAAGGCAGTTTTCATATGTAAACTTTTATTTGGAGCGTGAACTGCTGAGCCTAGTTAGGCAGGCTGCGGTGCCGCGGATCGCGAGGCTGGGCGGCCCCGGGCGTCCCGTGCCTGTGCTGCCGCGCAGTGTCGGGAGCGTGAATTGCACTTGTTTTTCCAGCTGCAGGCGAAATTTGAGCACCTGAAGAGAGTTCACCAAGAAGAGAGAATGAAGCTTGAAGAAAAGAGAAAAATTTTGGATGAAGAAATAATCGCCTTCTCTAAAAAGAAAGCTACCTGTGAGATATTCCAGAACCAGTCCTTTCTGGCAACCGGTAGCAACCTGAGGAAAGACAAGGACCGCAAGAAGTAAGCGTCCCCAGCAACCCTGCACCGCCACCCCTCGTCTGTCCCCTGGCCCTGTTGGGTCTCCCAGCGCTGCTCTCTGTCTCACTTGCTCCTCCTCCGCCTCCTGCATCTAAATGGCAGCTCCTGGAGAGCAGAGAGAGGCCTGTCCTCTCGTGCACTGCAGCTTCTCCAGCTCTTAGAACAACACCTGCACAGATTACATGCTCAATAAATAGGTGCCAAAATGAATGAATGAGGGAACAAAATAAAAATACATCACTCTCTAAAAAGGATCAGTTAAGTGGGGAAAGAAATTGGTTGCTCTTACTTCATAGCCCAGCCCTGGCCCTAGTACATAGCTAATGACTGCTGACCTACCATGAATTATTTTGAATTTCATGTCTAAATGGAGGCTGTGCACTTTGTTGGGGAATCATAGACATAAAATATAGCATTTTATTTAGAAAACCCTAATTCTTAGGCTCACTTTTTTTTTTTTTTTTACATTTTACTGATACTGATTTTGTGAGAATTTTTATTTTAATAAGGGAACCGAGCTATCGATTTGAACTCCTGTGCGTTGATGTCAGATCTTCTGAAACCAAGTGTGGACGTAAAGATGCAGAGGAAGGTAGAGAGGGCCACAGTGCAAGGGGGCGCCATGAATAGCATTGGATGGTAATCTCAAGGCTTGTAGGTTTGGGGTATGTGTTAAAATCAGTTACCACAGTTTTGGAAAATAAGTTTTTTTTTCCTTTTTGATAATTTCCTTCTGTACTTTATGTTCCTCATTTTATTTCTCCTACTTAAAATGTCCTTGTCAGTTTTAACTATTTGACTGTTGTTGAAATTCACCATGACCTGTTCTGTTCAGAATGGGCCTCTGTGGGTCTCTGCCTTGGTTCATTTCAGCTATCTCTGTGTTAGCCGCACCATGTCCTCCTGCGTCCCTCCCAGAGCAGCACTTCTTCTGGTTTCATTTTCTCCCTGCATCTATTTCAAACTCAGCATTTTCAGAATATTATAACTCAACTTCAGAATATTTAGGAAAACATAATCTTGACCCATGGTCACTTTCTATTTTTTAAATGTGGAGAAGTAAATCCACAGATTTTGGTGGATTTAACTGGCCTATAGATTTTGTAGTTTTTTGGGAAAAGAATGGATTGTCATGTATGATCTTTTACTATAAGCTCTACAGGGTATGGATCTTTATTTATTAATTGATGTAGCCATCCCCAGAGCCTAGACCAGTGCCTGGTACATAGTAGGCATGCAATTATTTGTCAAAAAATAAATATGATAATATAATAGCTATATTTTGTTAAAGCATTGAATCTCAAAAGGTAAACTATAAATATATTTTATTACTGCTTTTCAACATGCTTTGTATTATAAGGCTAAGGGATCTTTAACCTTCTTATCCAGTGTTACCAGAATCAGATTTCTAATTTTTTTCCATGTATGAAAGACAATTTACATTTACCCTGTTCCACTTGAGAACCATGCTGTTGTTCGCAAAATCAGGACCCAGCCCATAGTTTTTTGAGCTTTTCAAGACAGTATGATTTGGTGTTTTGGGATTTTTTTTTTTCTTTTTCAAAGTTCTATAATATATTACATGTATATTTGCTCATTTCTAACTCCTGTATTTTTTTATTATACCAATCAAAAGGTTTTTCTTTCTTTCCAGCTCCAATTACATGTAAAACAGACGTTCCAGAGCACAGAAGATCACAAGCAAAAGTTATTAAAAAACTACAAGTATGCTTTGATTTTCTTGCCATTTTTATTTGCTTTATCACTTACTTTATATCTCTTAAATGGCCACAGTTACACTTATGGAAAAATACTTTTAGATATAAAGTCAGTACATAAGCCAGAGTGGATGATATTATAGGTTGAACATCCCTAATCTGAAATATGAAATGCTCCAAAATATAACACTTTTCAACCACATGACATCACAAGTGGAAAATTCTATACTTGACACCTTTGCTTTCTGAAGGATTGATGTATACAAACTTTTATGTACAAAATTATTAAAAATATTATGTAAAATTACCTTCCAGCTGTAGATAAGGTATATGTGAAACATAAATGAATTTTGTGTTTAGACTTGGGTCCCATTATGTATATGCAGATACAGATATTCCACAATCTTAAATCTGAAATAAACTCCTGGTCCCAAGCATTTTGGATAAGGGATAAGCAACCTGTATTTCAACCTGTATAACAACTTTCATTGTTGTTAGAAATTTTTAAGTTGCCATTTTGCAGTGAATCTAGATCTTTTTCCTGTTGCCAAGTTATTGTCACTTTGCAGTACATTATACCAAAGAGCAAAGTCTCAGTGCCATTGAAAATACAGAACTCTTTAATATTATGGCTATCTGATTGCATTTATGTTCTAGATGAACCTTTTTTTGTATATTCTTTAAAAACAAAAGCTTTGGGAATATGTTTAGGAATGTGTTATAGAGTTAAAACTCTAATCTTTCAATAGTTATATAGAACTTTAAAATTTTTGATACAATTATCCAAATGGTAATATGATCCTAAGCTTTTGTGTCAAATTATATAGTGATAACTTTTCATGCTTCAGTGTGCCTTATTGAGGCTGATGTATTGCTGAGATGAAACAAATGTTTAAAAGTAAAAACATCCAGGTGTATAAACCCTTTTGATAACGTACCTTTGAACCTAGGTGTATCACACTGTTTTCATTAGGATGTGTTATATACTTGTTTAAAACTCTATCTTCCAGGGAAAATTAATAAGGTTGAATCATTTCATTAAAAATATTTTTTAAGAAACCATCTATGAACATCTGAATATTAAAGATATAAAAATTTAGATGATTCATATTTCAAGGGATATTTGCATTCAGTGCCTTAGTATTCTGAGAACATTTTAATGGTTTCTAACATTTTCTTAACAGTCATAAGTATATAAATTTTCATGTTTTATACTTGAATATTCAAATAAAACTGACATTTACATTTAACAAATAAAATACATTTACATATATACTAAAATGTGCTTAAATTTTTTCTTTTTGCAAAGTGTCATTTTAAGAAACATTTTATCAAAATTAATTCATTTAATTATATATTTAAATTATTTTAAGATGAGGAGGTAGTTTACCAGCATCTTCAGACAACAGAAAGTTTTACTAGGCCTTCGTCAGGTTCTGAATAATCATTAAGTTGCATAAGTTGTAAATAAAATCTTTCATTTCATAGCACAATTTTATCTGTACAAACACTTTAAATTTCATTTTTGCATTGGAAATTCACAAATATCTCTCAGCCTTTTAAAACTTTAGTAAATTAAGTCGTTAAGTGTCACAGAACAAGCTCTGAAATTCCTTCTTATGATCAGTGTCACCCAGGTTCTGGTAGCTGGGGAGCCCCTTAAGGTAGGGAACCAACCTATGTACAGAGCCAGGCCAGCCCACAGTGCTCGGCGGCAGGCACACTCTCCTGGAGGAGCTCCTGGCATTTATGGCAGTGCTTGTTGTGTGTGGCTGTGTTAGACCAAGCTATATATAAAGCAGCTGTCCTTAACTCTAGTCAGTTTGCATGGTAAACAAAGTTATTTAAATTTCTGATTGAAGAGAACTTAAAGGAAACCTGTCTAAGGCTCGACTTAACGGCAGGGCAATCATTTTGTACTTTTGATGACTCTTCTGTGAGAAAGGCTCACTCCTGCTTCAGCCATAATGGAATTTTTTATTACATGTATTTGGGATTCCACATAAGGTTTTATTTTAAAAGAGTTGCCCTACAAAAAAATTTAAAACAGTTATACTATTACAAAGTTCAAGTTCTTTTTAAATATATCACAGAGCTAATTCTCTGCTATCAGGTACAAGGTTAGAAAATGAGTTATTACCCACTGGTGCTTAAATTAATAAATTTCCTGGGAACAAAATAGTCATATTTTGTTTAAAAATTTTTTCCATTAAACATGAAACAATTGCCTCTGACTAACAGCCATTAATCTTTGTACATGCTCCTCTGATGTTTAAAGCTCTTTCACTGGTTTGAGCTTCAAACCAACACAAAGGAAGAAGCATCACAGGGATTATTATTATCCCTGTTTTGCAGATGAACTCAGTTTAGGCCCCATTTTCCTGTTGGGCTAGGAAGTCGGGACACAAACATGATTGGGGCTACCCATTGCCATCCTGGGACAGCCAGACTAGTGAGGACAGGCGAGCAGATATGAACAGGGTATTCTCCAAAGGGCGCCTGCTCTACCCACAGAGTACAGGAGCAAATCCAGGGGAGCTACTGAGTCTTGAAGGATTGGAACAACTTGCTTGTCCCGTGTATGAAAGGAGCAGGCAGTCCAGGGACAAGGAACAGCACGTTATCTTTAAGACGTGTGTGCACTGGAAAGTAGCTAAACACGGGCAGAGTCCAGGGGAGGAGTAGTGTGCTGCTAAGGGTGATGTTTCAGGAGGAGGTAGGACCAGGTCGAAGAGAGTCCATAAACCCAGTCCGGCAGGCAGTAGGAGACATGGAAAGGTTTGACCTTAACAAAGTCAGGTGTTCCTCCAGAGTTCATGAGAAAGTGATATTGGGGGCGGGGAGGCAGACCAACTCTTGAGAGTGATACAATGGAATGTTTAAAAAATACTGATACAGAAAGGAATGTGTAATGATGAAGATGGCAGCTGTGTTGGTAAATCCAAATGAATAATGACTGCATAAAACAATCATACTGTCTTTGGAGTTGAAAATACAGAGCAAATTAAAATATAAGACAATAGTGGTGTAAAAGTTGAGGGTGGAGTAAATTGCAGGATCCTATGTTATTGCACGAACTGGGAAGAAAAAGTCCCAGTCAACCAGGTAAATCAAAGGTGCATGTCAGAGTCTCTATAAGTGTAAATTCCAGGCTAATAGAAGGAAAACTGGTCTAACAAAAAATGATAATCAAGAAGAAGGCAAGAAAGTAGAGGAAATTGAACAGGTATGAGGAACAGAAAGCATGTAGTAATACGGTAGATTTAGAGCCAAATATATCAGTAATTACTTGGATGATGTGCTCTAATTTTTTTTAGATAAACGTTTTCTCACAAGCTATATGCTTTATGCAGTATAGCTATATGCAGTTAACAAGAGAACAGTCTAAAACTGTTCTCAAACTGTAGACAAAGATTAAAAGAAGATGGGAAAAGGCAGCGTAGGATAGAACAAGCAGACCGAACATTTGTGCAGATAAGGGAAACTTAACGAAAACATGCAACAGCCTTGGTCTTACAGGCACAGATGGAGCAATGCACCCAGAACTGCAGAATACACATTGTTTTTAAGTGCACTTGGAACATTGATAAAAATCAACTGTATGACTATAAAGGCTCAATATCTTTTAAAGGAATTAAGTCACACAGATTATGTTAGTTGATTAAAGTCTCTAGGGTAAGCACTGAACATGAAGTGTGTAAATTCCAGGCTAATAGAAAGAAAACTGGCCTAACAAAAAAATGATAATCTAGAAGAAGGCAAGAAAGTAAAAGAAATAGAACAGATATAATAAACAGAAAGCACGTGGTAATATGGTCGTAGACCCAAATATATCAGTAATTACTTTAAGGGAACTGGTTCTGCTTAGTATGCCATACAACCTAGCAATCCCAGTCCTAGAAATGTACTCAAGAGAAACAAAAACATTTGTTTAGACAAGGACCTGTCCAAATGTTGATAGCTTTTTCGTAATCTGCCAAAACCCCAAACAACCCAATGTCCATCAACTGGTGAGTGCACAACTTGTAGTTCACTCATACAATGTAAAGGAACAAGCTACAATACATGAAAAAACATGTACATCCCAAACATATTATACTAAGTCAAGCCAGATGTAAAAAGCTACATGCCTCCATTTATGTGACCATTTTTTCAAAGCAAAACTACAGGGACAGAGGTCAGCTGTGGTTGCCAGGCCTGCCGAGCTGACTTCAAAGTACACTACGAAACCTTTCTGAGTGGTGGCAGCTACTCCCTGTCTTTACTGTGCTGGTGGTTACATGGCTGCATACATTTGTAAAAACTCAAAGAACTGCACACCTAAAATATTCTTTACTATATGTAAATTATACCTCAATAAACCTGACTTTTTTCTTAAAAGGCAAAAGCAATGAGAATAAAAGAAAGATGGTATCATCACTACAGATCCAGCACACGATAAAACTTTGTCAATAAATTTGAAAATACAGAGGAAATGACAGATTCATTTAAAAACTTACTGATGTAATAATTAATGGACAATCTCATAACAAACGACAGTCCGTAATTAAAATCCACATGAAGGTTAGGCTGAGATAACAGGAAGCCTGTGAGACATTTAAAGCAAAAAGCCAGTCTTTTTTTTTTTTTTTTGTAGACGGAGTCTCACTCTGTTGCCTGGGCTAGAGTGCTGTGTCATCAGCATAGCTCACAGCAACCTCAGACTCCTGGGCTCAAGCGATCCTCCTGCCTCAGCCTCCCGAATAGCTGGGACTACAGGCACACGCCACCATGCCCAGCTAATTTTTTCTATTTTTGTTTGGCTAATTTCTTTCTATTTATAGTAGAGATGGGGTCTCACTCTTGCTTAGGCTGGTCTCGAACTCCTGAGCTCAAGCAATCCATCCGCCTCGGCCTCCCAGAGTACTATAAAGCCAGTCTTTTTCACAGCTGGTCCTGTGGTCGGTGACATCCATGTCCTTATTCTGGGACTGTGAATATGTTACCTTATCTGGCAAAAGGGACTTTGCAGATGTGGTTAAGGTTACAGACCTAGACAAGGAGATGGTCCTGGCCTGTCATCATTGTTAGGGCTATGAGAAGAGGAAGGAGAGGCCCTGCTGCTTTGAGCTGCTTTGAGCTGCTTTGAGTGGGGAGGAAGTGGCCAATTCACCTGAATTACCCAATTTTAGTCAGGTAAAGAAAAAAGAAACTTTTGATCCTAAACATTTCAATAGCATTGGCTGAAATATAGTTCCTTATTTTGGTGTCCTCCCAGTTCAGTTGTTTTAAAGCATTTTGTAATTTTCAGGTTGCTCTAAACATCTGTGCTCCCTTTTGAACCCCAGGAAGGAGGGGACAGGTGGGGGATCTGGGGCTGACAGCCCCAAGGACTTGAGACAGTGGTGGCAGAGCTGGATTGGAATCTCGCCTCACCTGTTGCCATTCCCAGTGGAGGAAACCAGGCACTTCTAGGTCTTCTTCCCAAGGGAACAGTGTAGGTGTTTATCCACACGGTAGTCTGGCTCTGACAGCCTTGCATAGCAGCACAGGCTTGTCCACAGAAAGTGTCCCAGGCAGAAGTGAGCTGAGGGAAATGATGCCTCTTCTTTGGGCATCTGGAAACAGAGCTCTTATGTCCCTCAGGCTGGACAACACAAGCAGAGAGCGCGAGGGCGGCCCACCTGCCCTTAACAGCACCATGCAGCATTCCCCAGGCTCACCCCTGCACACAGTGTGTATTCCCGTTTATTCCTCATTTCTCCTTTAGGCGTTGTCAGTTTCAGTGCTATCCCACATAGGAGGAGAGAGAAGCTGTACAAAGAGATGTTTTAAAGAATGGAAAATCCTCAAGACTCAAACGTATTTGAATGGTGAGATTTCAGGACTATCAGGAGACAGGGAAAATTTGAAAGCACCTCTCAGGACCTTTCAAATTATCTTCAATCACAGTAAAGGTTGTTTTTCCATATTGGAAATAAATTATGTTCACATGAATAGGTGGACTCACAGTTCATCCGATGCTGTCATTCTAATTCTTAGCTTTTTCTATTTGCTAAGAGCTTATTTTCTTTTAAAAAAACTTTTAAGTTATTCTGTTAAAAAAAAAAAAAGAATGTTTGAACATGGCATTGAGTGGAGAATACTGTTGGAATATTATGGGAACGACGCCCGTGAAATGGAATCTTTCCCCATCTGATAGCCCCCACAGGCCCCTGTTTATGTCAGCATTTCCCGTGGAATTCACACCACCGTTTCTGCCCTGGAAGACAGGTGCTCTGCGGTTCTTTACAACAGAAAAACATGTATATAATGTTTCTTTTAAAGATACAAAGAAGAGCACACCAACAAAAAGCATAAGCCAATGTCCTGCTGTTCCTCATGCCCTCCGAGCTCACCAGGTGAGCGCAGGCCACTCCGGCATCCCAACAGCAACCAGAAGCTCCCCTACCTGCCGGCAGTATGGGTGCCAGTGGGCACACTGATTTTCCAAATGCTTACTTCCTAAGAACCATCCATTTAAACATGAACCATTTTACCTTTTTCTTCACACTCAACAACAAAAAGTAAAGAAATAACAATCTGACAATCTGTGGTGCTAGGCTTTTCCTAACGAAAATATATGCAGTTTGCCATGACCAAAATAATTTCCTTTTCAAATTGGGATGTTTGCAATGTCCCCCAGCAGATGCTGCTCAGTGATCACGTTGAGTCCCACGTGGCCTTGTGTCTTTCTTGCTCATGCTGTGAGCTGTCCCTTTAAGAACCATGGATGGTTTTGTGCAAATTTCTGAACAAATGTAAGTCTTAACTACTGTCCAAGTGTGTAATGCCAATTTAAGACAGGTGAGGATTTGGTGAATCACTGCAAACTGTCTAGAAAATACCTGAGAGATTCTGAAGAGTATTATAAAGCATAAGGGAACATTCCCAAAGATGGCTGACTCAAGGAAAGAAAACCTCTTGGTCTCTTTCAGAAATCAATCATTTAGATGAAAATAAGATGCATTTCTTTATACCTAAGTGCCAGTGCGTGATGTTAATAAGCAAAAGTAATGACATGTTAATTATAAAAAGAGTCTCTGCCTCTAGATAAATTACTGGTCCGGACAGTCTTTGATGCACGAAGGTGGGCAGACTCGCCTGGCCACGCGTTTGCTCGGCCACCTCCTTCCTTCAGATGGAGAGAAGTCACCGCTCCTCTGCTTCCCCAGGGCCGCTTTCTAGGCGTGTTTTCAGGAGAGACAGGGAGGAAGGAGCACGAACCCCTGCCTTCCCTGGGTTTAAGACCTGTTTGTTATTTCATTAATGTGCTACGTTCAAGCCCCTGCCTGGGTGCATATATACTATTGTTTCATTTATCAGCAAAACACAAATTACCAAAAGGTAATTGTTTTTCTCCCACTTTGAAGATGAGACCAGCTCAGTAAGATTAAGCCTAGTCTCTCCTGCTCTTCAGTTCCTCCTTCCTCTCTGGGTCGGGCCACAGGGCTCCGTCCCCAGCTCCCTTCCCCAGCCCCGCTACTCTTGCCAGCGGCTCCGCGTGTGTGCCTGGGGCCGCCCGTGCCTGCCAGGCTCCATCTGCTGGAATCTACCCGCGTGGTCCCCGCACCGAAGCCCTCCGCTAGGCCCACCCGCTCTCCCCGTGCGCGTGCAGCGCCGCCCGTGCCGGGGCGCTCTGAGGCCCCGAGGCCTGTTCCCCCCACCCCCGAGCACCCTGGCCAGGAATCAGCCCCCTTGGTCCGCGGGTCTTGTAAAGGCAGCCGGTCCAGCCACGGCGGCCGGCCGGCCCCGCCTGCGGAGCGGCGCCTGCGGGGAGTCAGGCCGGGAGTCGTCGGGGAGGCGATTTCACGCAGAACCGAAGATGCGGGGATGGCTGGGGAGCGCGGGCAGCGCGCGAGCACCAGGGGCAGGCGCGGGGAGCGGCCACCAGGGAGTGGGGAGGAGCCCCCCGTGGGGAGGGGAGGGGAGACTCGGGCAGGGAGAGGGCCGCGGGCGGGGAGGGGGCGGCCTCGCCCCGCTTTCTCCGCCAAAGGTGCTGTGGAGCCCCAGTCCCCGCCTTGCGAGGTCAGGGCAGGATGGGGGTGACCGGTTGAATCTCCCTAAAAGAGTCTGAATGCAAAAGCAGGGATGGCTGACAGCAGCGAGGAGGAGGGAAGTCAGGACACACTGTGCGGTCTGTTGACCACCCCCTCGCCCCCCATTGATTCTGTCTTCCTCTCTTCACGTGGTGAAACCCAAGAGCCTAGAGGACAGCACAGGTAAAAGTAACAATGATCAACTTTCCCGAGCTCCTTGCTCCTGGAAAACAGCGCAGGTCAAGAAAGCTCCCCACCCTTTGGGTTCCAGGAAATGAGTCACCGCAAAGCCCGCCTTCCCCATGCACCTTAGGTGCCACTCTGGACAGGTACCCCTGCTCACACAAACAAGGCCGGCACACAGACGCTAACGCCCCATTTTTGACCTTACAGATGATCAGCTGAACTGCTTGTTCCCGCTGATCATGGAATAAAACGCTCCTCAACCAAGCGCTGCTTAAGCCTCTCTCCCTGCCCAGGGACCCAGACCCAACCCCTCCAACCTGAGCCATCAGGCCTGCCCTGGGAAAGGGACCCTGGCGGGACAGCCACACCTCCTCTCCCTCCCCCCACCCCCTGCCCTGCCCCCCAGCACGCATGCCTGCGAGCTGCTTCTTGGCTGCTCCTGATCCACGCCCCACACACGGCCTGCCCGGGAGCCAGAGCTGGTATCTGGAGCAAAGGCTGTAGAGGCCCTGGCAGAGCTGGGCCTGAGGTCCCCTACGCCGGTGGAGAGGAGTGGTTGGCAGTGTCCAGCACAGGAGTCCAAGTGTCGGGAGGATGTGGAGGGAAGGCACAGACAGAAGAGCCACAAATCCACTGTCTAAGGTGCCAAAGGCCTCTGCTACAAAACCACCTGAGGGTGCCAAGAGCTGCATCCCTTTCCGCAGCCCCTGGACTGACACTTAACATCCTGCCGGAGGCACAGGAAGACATTGAAAGGGCCCAGCTGTATCTACAGAGCAGGTGATGGGTGAATTTGAAGTCAAGAGGCAATATACTGGTAGCTGGCAAAAGATGTCTATATTATTTAAGCAATAAATATACAAATCTGACATCTAGGTGCGGCAGTTGATTATTTTTTAGTTATCTTACTTATTTACTTAATTACCTTCAGAAAAACTAACCTAGTCCCCAACCTTCTTCCTTCCAGAAGCCTGGCTCCTAGCATTTCTGTCTCCTTCCCCCCTGTGCTGGGGTTAGGGTGGCCTTCCTAGCCGTGCTGTGTGGAGGGTGGTGGCTGCAGCTCCAGTCCCGCCTGGCCTGGCCTAGGTGCCATTAGTAGAGAACCCCAAAGACAAAGTTGCCTGGGGAACCAGATTCACACCACACCCGCTTCTCTCTCACGGGCCTCCAGACCCCGTGTTAAAATGAGGATTCCACATACAGCCCTCTCGCCATGCCCTGTGAAAAAAGGTATTTTCTCTAAGTCTCTCTTTCTTTTTTTCCTTAAGAAACACAGAATGGTATTTGTGGGCCCGTGCAGCCACTGAGTTGGACATTGATGACTTCTGGTTCTCTTCTTTTAAACCCCACGTTGAGTTGCTTCTGATGGTGCTGCTTTCGCTGACAGAGCTGGCTCTGGGCCTGGGCATCCCTGGCTGTGGCGCTATCGACCTCGCCACGCTTCGTAAGGAGCCAGTTGGATTTTACAGATCATTTAGCAAGCACAGATTTGTAGCAATACTACTTTCCAAAAAGTTCCTGATTGTTCACAAGGCAATCGTGCAACTAAGCCTGGAGTGCCCTTGTCCCCTACAGGCAGTCTGGGCTAACAGTCGGGTCCTGCTTGCCTTTGCCAGCCGGTGCCAGCTGCAGCTCCCACACTGTCCTGTTTCTGGTGCTTTAGCTACTCGGAGCTCAGTTAAATACACCACTCGTAAGAGTAGTTAGCGCGTCCTTAACTCCTAGTGCATTTATCTTCCTGCTTCCACTGTAAAATTAACTGCCAAGTTTACATGTGCATGAGTTTTACTACAAAGCTTATCATATCTCTTTTTGATTTCGAATTTGGTAGAAATAGATTTTAAACAAGCGCACACGGCAGAAACAGGACCTGTCGTTATTTTTCTCTTCTCTGTGTCTGCATTGAGGACTGTTTTATAAAGCTCAGCCTGTTACTACATTTATTCATTCATTCAGCTTCCACATTCTTGTGGGCCCCTCTGGGCCAAGCTGGGGGCCAGCCCGACGGGGTGGCAGAGCCTCCTGGCCAGGCCAGCAGCCCAGGGGAGTTATGCTGGGTGAGGGCTCTGGTGGGGAGATCAGGGTGCTGCTGCCGCCCAAGAGGGCAGGAGCACAGCAGTCTATCCAGAGGACACGCACCCACGTGGGGGCCTGAGGATGCAGGATTGGCCAGCAAGAGAAGGTACCTACAGCAGGCAGGGAACGCGTCACAGGGAGCACAAGGTGGGGGTGCAGGCTGGGGCAGGGGCAGGGGCAGGGACAGGGAGCCCTTGTAGGTGCCTGTAAGGGTTCCGACTTTCACCTGAGGCTAATGGGAAGCCATTGGAGAATTTTATAAGAATTTTATAAGGGGAGCAACTTGATCAAATCTGTGTTTTAGGTACAAGTCCAGTGGCTGCTGTGTAAAGGATAGGTTGGATTGCAGCCAGATGGGGAGGGGGCCAGTGGGGCTGGCTGGAGCTGCAGGCATGACATAGGCTGGGCCCAAGGGTCACAGGGAGGCAGCAGCGTGAGATTGTCCTGGTGGCACATGGTGGGGAGGGATCGGAGGGCATTGAGAACACCCCCCGATTTCTGGCTCCTCATCTAGGCTGGTGATGGTGCTGAGACCTGGGACAGAGAAGCCGGGAGCTGGAGCAAGTTGGGGAAGAAGGTGGCAATGCATGGACGGCCCGGCGGAGGGAGCACGAAGCAGCATGCTGCGTGGGAGAGGGGTGGGGATAAAGCTGGGCGAGCAACTGGGGCTTGAGGTCACCCAGGGACACATGTAGAGAGAGAAGAGAAGAGTGGCCACACTGAATGAAGGGCAGCAGTGGAGCTGCCACTGCAGGCCCAGCAGGGGGAGAGGAGAAGGAGGAGGAGAGGAGAAGGAGGAGGATAGTCAGGGAGGAGGAGGAGGACAGTCAGGGAGGATGAGGAGGACAGGGAGGAGAAGGGGAACAGTCAGGGAGAAGGAGGACATTCAGGGAGCAGGAGCACTATCAGGGAAGGCGATCTCCTTGGTGGAGGCAGCGGAGCAGAGAAGAAAGGGGAGAGTTTGTGAGAATGAAGGCTTTTCCCATCACCTGTGAATTATGGTCAGGATCACTTGAAAGATGTGCGGAGCTCAGATTTCCTGGCAAGGAGACAGGTGGGATGACTACTCCCTGCTTCAAACTTCCTAGTGCTGTCCTGGGAGCCTTTTAGCTTCCCTGGGGCCTGCTGCCCTTGGTGTCAGGGGCTCGCCCCAAGGCTTGGCAATGACCCCTTGGTGCTGTTCTGGTCTCCTGCCCAGGGTGGGCTCTCTGTGCGGAGGCCTTCCTGATGTGTCCGTGTGTTTCTGTGAGGGTTGTCTCTCTAAAGTGTGAGCCCCAGTAGGGCAGGAACCCCATCTGTCTTGTTCACTGCTGTGTCCCAGGGCCAGGCACGTACCTCGCCCATGAGTATTTGTTGAATGAATGGATAGAAAGTGAACAAAAGGAAGGAAGACGGAGATGTAGATGATCAGAAGGTGGGGAGAGCTCCCATGCTAGGAACAACAAGCCTGCTTGGGGCCGATTCATAAGAATTCTGCATTGTATTTTTAAGTCTAAACATCCTTACAAGATCCTCCAGGAGCTTATTATTAATAGAACCTCATTCCCCAATATAAGTGACAGCTTCAGATTATGGAAGTGTTGCCTTTGCCTGGGAGAAGTACAAAGAACCAAGTGCACAAAGAGTTCAGGGTGCCTTTTATCACAGTGGGTTTTGGGCTGTGTTCTACCTGAGGTCTCAGGAACACTGCAGGTTGGGGGTGCCCGTGCAATGGGTTTCCGGGCCCCACTGCTGTTTCAAGAGGAATCTCTCCACTTTTATTTGGTTCTAGGGCTTTGGAAATATAAAGTATAAAACAGCTCTGTTGCAATTTACTTGGTTGTTGCAACTTGCATGTTTTTGCTGACAGAGAATTCCAGAGCCTGAAGTGACTGAGTCTCTAATTGAAGAAACACCTCCCCACTTGCAAAGGATGATTTTGCCCCTTCTTACTGGAAGTGCTCTTCCAACAGCCAGAGGCATTTCCAGCCCCTGAGCCCCGAAACTGCATTGTGTCCCCCCAGTCCTTCTCCAGGCTTCATGGCTACACATCTTTCAGTGGCTCCCACGTGCCCCTGAGATGTGCCAGCCACCTCATCTGGATTTCTTTGGGGACAGGTGCAGTGGGGCCCCATGTGCTTCCATCTACTCTTTAGGCAATTGTGCATTCACTTTTGTCACAGGCGTGTCATCCTTCTGGAGGAACCCTAGTCACTGTGCAAGATCAAATGATCTTCAGTCAAGTGCAATGAATTGCTGGTTTCTGCATATACTGTTCTACAATTATTCAGGTTGAGCCATTGCTCACTGATGTTGGTACAATAATCCCTCCCCTTGAGGTGACTGTGGCCTTGAATCTGCCATCCGTAGTATCTGCCTGTACCACTAAGCTTTGGTTAATTGGTAGATGTGATATTTATACCTTGATGTCTTTATCTAAATTATAGAAGTATCTTACTTGACAAAGCCCTGTGGTATGTCACTAGAGACCTCCCTTCAGAATGACAATGATTTGACTTGGGCCTGTAGAAGATTCTAAAGTCTTTGATTAAAACCTAGGTCCTTTGATGA
>CAUYRT010066635.1:0-45428 GCA_963574885.1 Lepilemur ruficaudatus | reverse complement strand
TAGTCCCAGCTACTCGGGAGGCTGAGGCAGAAGGATCGCTTGAGCCCAGGAGTTTGAGGTTGCTGTGAGCTAGGCTGATGCCATGGCACTCACTCTAGCCCGGGCAACAGAGTGAGACTCTGTCTCAAAAAAAAAAAAAAAGGAAGTCTCACATTTTTAAAGTTTTTTATAATTAAGTTTTTTATCCTCTCTAATCCATCATTTGTAAATAGACAAAATCATTAATTAGATAAGTTATGTTTCATAGCCCACCCATGTAAAAAAAACTGTATGTGGACAGTTTATTTTCTCAGATATTTTTATTTTTCCAGGTATTAGACCCTGAACCCCAACACTTATCCTTGACAGCTCTGTTTGGGAAGCAGGACAAAGCTACATGTCAGGGAGCCGTGGAGCCGCCACAGTCCCTCCACCAGCAGCAGCAGCAGCAGCAGCAAGAGAAGTTTCCAGTCAGGCAGGGGGTTGTGCGCTCCCTGTCCTATGAGGAACCCAAGAGACGCTCACCCCACATTGAGAAGGAGCTCTGTCCGGCCATTCAGAAGCTTATGGTCAGGAGTGCAGACCTCCACCCATTGTCGGAGCTGCCTGAAAAGCGGCCCTGTGAAAATGGCAATACCCATTCTTTGGGGGAGGTTTTTACTGGACCTGTCCAGCCAGGGTCCCCCCACAACATTGGGGTTTCTCATGGTGTGCAGAGCACTTCCAGAACTCAGAACCTGTTAGAGAAACTTCAAAGTACCCCAGGGGCAGCAAACTGCAGCAGAGCTCCCACTTCTGCCACCCCTGTGGCTTCAGGAAAGGGTCTGGCTCAGTCGCCACTGGTCTATTTCAATGGCTCCCTTTCACCTCAAACACTAGTACATCAGGCTCATGGAAAGGAACAGTGCACGCTCCCAAGACAACCGCTGCTCCTCTCTGGCAGTCAGACTAACAGTTCTGGAGTGATCTCCCCTCAGGAGTTACTGAGGAGGCTTCAGCTTGTACAGCAGGAGCAGCAGCTGCACGTACCTAATCGCCCGTCCTTGGCAGCCAAGTTTCCTGTGGTCACTCAGAGCTCTAGAACAGGGTGGCCCTTGGAATCCTGGATCAACAAGACATCCAGCACAGAAAAGCAGACTCCTCTTTTTCAGGTAAGTTTCTACTGGGGGCAGGGAGTAGAGGAGAAAGAAAGAAAAGAAAGAAAAAGTATAACTATAATGCAGTGAAATTTAGAATCCACTTCTGTGCTCCAGGGACCATGTATCACAGACATGTCTGTTGAGAACAGAGTGCCAAAGCCCACACCTGTGCGTCTTGATTGCCTTGACTTTCTGCCTGGAGGGAGAATCTTCATTTAGCTTAGCAGTCTGGGAACTCCCCCTGCCCCTTTAGAGATAGTTTATTTGTAGAGTTGAATCTTCATAATGTTATAATGTCTTAAGGCCAACATAGACGTGGGAGAATACCCTAGCCTTTGACCATGGAAACTTGGTCTGCTTTGAAATCATTCTGGGATACGAAACATTTGACCTCTTGTTTTTTCCGTACACAGTAAATTGTTGTTTATTCATTTATTTAGTAAATATTTTTGAGCATTTACTACATGTCAGGCATGATGCTACGTGTGGTTACATAATGAGGAAGGAAACAGCCTCCCTGCCTCTGGAGAGCCCACAATCCTGTAGGTTTTGGAACTAAACAGAAAACATATTAACTCCTTAAAGGTACAGCCTGTTTTTATTTCTCTCTCTATCATCAGTGTAGCTTAATGAAAATCAGAGAGGGATAAATATGCCACTCACCTCCGTGCACCCCCACAAACTGCCAGAGAGGGGAAAATATTGTAATATTTAGAAATTTTCTCTCCTTTAGAGAAGATGGTTCTCTGTATCCATCAGTAACTTGCAGCAGTCAGAAAACCACAAGCTATTGATCGTCTGCCTGTGGGTAACATCTGGAGACCAGACTCTGAATTGTTTTCCCTTTGGGTTGATACAGTGCATTGGGTTTAAAAATTGGAAAGTTCTCCCTACTTATCACATATATCATTGGCCTTTTTGTTATGTAGCTTTTAATAGTTCTTAAAAATCTTTCACTTTTTTGAAAACAGGGCTCTAAAGCATGTCCTGTAAGTCTTTGAATATGTGAGACCCTGAGTCAAAGTGTTATCATGTATTATTTATTAAAATCCCAAATCTGAGTCCCTATGTATGGAAACAATATTGATAACTAACCCTCATCTTCACTTCAATGTAATATTGTCCCTCTTTAAAATTTCTGCTTTTTTTCCTCTTTGCCGATTAGAATTCGAAAATTAGGGTTAATAGTCTGACTTAAATTTCTGCAGGTACAGTTCTTTTTTCTTTTCAGTACTCACAAATGTCAAGAGCCAAGTAAGGGAAGTGTGCATTTTGTCAGCCCACACTGTGCTCTTCATGCCACGGATCTTCCTCTGGGGGCAGGAGTCTCAACCCCCTCCTCAAATGTCACACGGGGACAAGTTAAAAGGAACAAACAACCTATTTCTCTGCTAGGCTAGTTTTTGCTCAAAAAGATGCTAAGGGAGTGATTATAAAATTATAGCAACTTCTAGATGGCTGGATTTTTATCTCCCTTTCAGGAGTTCTTCTGGGATATTAGGAGAAAGAAAGAAAAAGAAAACATTCTTTTTCTTACCTGAGTTAGAAACAAATGATAGCTGTAGGAGTCAGTCAGGTGGGGATCAGAATGTCACTTGCATAACTGAAAAGGCTGTTAGAAACTTGGTTTGGGTCTGTTAGCCAGGTGAGTGAGACAGACTCACCCGGACAGACAGTCCCGGCAGCACTGAGCCAGCACAGCCAGGATAAGCAAGCAGACCCCATCAGAAGAGGACCCAGGGCTGGACCCCCAAGGCACTCTCCCTCCCAGTGAGAGTGAGGGAGGCCGGGGTGGAGAGTGTTGGGAGGGGGACAGGATGGGGAAGGGTGTGCCCCCAGCAAGTAAAGGCAGCAGCTCACATGGTTGTTAGACCTTTAGGCCAAGGGAGTGAACAGCTAGGCCTGCAGAAAAAGCCAGCTGTCCCAAATACATGCTGCTAAATAGCGATGGTAGGCCTGAAAAATAAAATATTACTCAGGAGGCCAGGTTTTTTATGCAGTGGGAGCAGCAGCCACCACAGCAGACTCTACCAGAGCTGCCTAGTAACGACCAAGGGGAAATACATGGAGAATTGAGCAGGAATCGGTGATCTTGAAGTTCTTCCTACCTAGTAGAGCTGTGGACAATTAAGATTTAAATTCCTCTGTGTCTACTGCTGGGAGGGGCCTCTGTGTCTCGCTTTGGGGTTCCAGGAGCTGCTCCTTCATCCTGCCCCTGTGTGTGTGTTTGCTCTGAGCAGGTCAGCTCACCTCAGCACATCCCTGTGACAGCGGCACCTTCTCTGCTCATGACCCCCATGGTGTTCACACAGTCCTCCTCTGCACCAGCCAAGGGAAGGGATAGCAGGCCCTTGCCTGCGGGGGGCCAAGAGCCACCTGTAGCCACCAACAGCCTCCTCCTGCCTGTGCAGAGCCCAGAGCCCTCTGTGGTCACCAGCAGCCCACTTACCAAGCTCCAGCTCCAGGAAGCACTGCTGTACCTCGTTCAGGTAAGAGGGGCGTGCCATCTCCCTTCCTACCTTCCCAAGCCTGTTGACCTACTAGTTGCAGCTATGAAATAAAGACTCGGTTAGCTGCTGCCTATTTAGTACCCCTGAGAATAAGAGGCAGATATGTAGCAACTCACCCAAAGCCTGGTGGCTCCTGTGCTCAGTTAGCAAGATGATATTAAGAACACTGACTGCAGCTTTGGGTGTCTCAACTCTTCAAGGGTTTTATAATTTGGAGGATTGAATAAAGCCTCCACCTTGACACCTATCAGAAAAGAAGGAAGCATCCACTGATGATTAATCCGCCACCGAGAGGACTCTGGGTGCTGCAGGGCCCCAGAGAACTTGCCAGTGGGCAGTAGAGGTTAGAGCAGTCCTGGGCGAGCAGTGTCTGTTGAGTGAATGCCAGTAGACTGTTGAACAAGTAGGAAACAGGTACGGGAGCGAGTGATGGCTGTGGCTGCCAAGGGCATATTTTAACAAAAACTTTTGAAACCTGCTCATTATCAGGACTCCGGGTAATGGGACTCCTTGTCAGCCCCTTGTCTCACCTGTCTATGAAATGATGAGACAACAACAGTGTGCTGGGCCGTTTTAAGTGCTGCACATATATCAATTCATTCAGTCCTTCTACAACAGCCCTGTTATTTTTCCGTTTCTATGAGACAAGGAAACCGAGGCTGAGCAACTGGCCTGAGACCTCACACAGCTTGTAAATAAGCACAGTTCTGTGTGCATTTTACTCCTCCTGTGCCCTAGACATCATCCTCCTGGTGCACTGCTAGGAGTCACTCAGCAGCCTGTGTTTAGTCTTGGCCTGTTGTTAAGACACAGTTCCTCTTGCATAGGAGCTTAGTGGCTACTTTGCAGGGAAAACAGGAGAGCATCACACTCTTCATTGCCTGAGAATAATGCTAACTGTGTGTGTGGGGTGCCAAGAGACAGTGAAGGGGGAATGTGAAATGTGGGTGAATTACTGACACTTTACATAATTTGAGTGGGAGGGAGAAGTATCTAGAATAAAAATCAAGAAAACCAGGCTGGGCTCGGTGACTCATGGTGGTGGTATTCCTAGCACTCTGGGATGCTGAAGCAGGGGGATCACTTGATCCCAGGAGTTTGAGGTTGCAGTGAGTTATGATGACACCACTGCACTCTAGCCTGGGCAACAGAGCGAGAGACTCTGTCTCCAAAAAAAGAAAACCACTGATTAGACCATGATTCCCTCTTACCCCTCAGCCAGGGGAAAGAGCCCAGAGACTACCAGCCTAACTCTTGCCCACTTGCCAAGGCCAGAAATTTTTCATAACTCACAGGAAGGATTATACTGGCTTTTAGGAGATACTGATGAAGCCTATTGTGAGTGGAACCCTAATTAATGCCGAAAACAAAGTAGACACATTGTGGGCGACGTGGAGGGCCTGTGAGAACTACAGCAATCTCTCAAGCAAACTGAGAGCGCTGACCTGGATCCTGTCCTCCCAGTGTGCCCGTCTGCTGGAGACCTGTGTCTTTCACGCGGCAGACCCAGGCCTTTCTTGAGTAAACTTTGTTCATGCTGCCGCGTGGCAGGGCTGCCCGTCGGTCTGCATGTAATGAGCACTTGCTGCTTCACATACTGACCATTGAAAACCAGCAGCTCCTTCTGGCCTTGCCTCCAACCCCACTTCCATTCACACATGCACCTAAGAACTACCAGCTGGTGGACGAAACAGTAGAGATGAGCATCGTAGGATCCAAATGCCAATTGAGCTCCAAGACTGAGGAGACTTGTGTTTCTGCTGACCAAATTGCATTTATTTGGGTCTTTTGATTTTGTTTTCCAGAACGATGACAACTTCTTAAATATAATCTACGAAGCCTATCTCTTCAGCATGACACAAGCAGCCATGAAAAAGACTATGTGAAAGCAAACCCTTTTACAACTGATTTTCAAGGTCCTTCTAGAATTCCAGCACAAGGTTCTTTCATTGTCAACTACTGTTACCCTAAATGTTTCCACCTTTTTAAAAAAGCATATAGAATATGAAGTAAAATGTTTCAGACTTTTTTTATATAGTCAAGTGTTTTTTTTTTATTTTGTTTTGTTTTTTTAAATCACATCCTTCAGTACACCTGGTATTAAGAATTGAATGGGTAGGAATGTCCTTTGCTCAGGTCACACAAGCTTAATTTATTTTTTTATTACACGTATGGGAAGGACCATTTTTAGAAGAGTCAGCCCCTCTGTAGGAAGGGCTGTTCTGGGAGCTGAGTTTGTGTATTTATTAACAGCTCTGGTTAGTCTGTGAACACGGCGTGTAATCTCCGTTGCAGAACTCTGTGTGCGCAGTGTGTGTCTACCACCAGGTGGCAGTGTCATCCCACGAGTTAATTACAAAGATGTTGATGAGCCTTTGGATGTGATGATGGTCTTCTTTCACCAAAGTAAACCTTTCATTTGTAAAAATCCAGTTGGCACATTTTACCCAGTCCTTTGAAAGGAAATTATTTCTAAAGGTATTTGTAGCTCATTTCTAGAGGATGGTTGTTCTAGGAGTCCACAAATGGCCCAGATTTCCAGCAACACTTCACCTGTCCCAGCTCATGTTATTTCTTTTAGACTCAATCAGCCGGATGTGCCTGCCTGTGCTTCCAAATGAACATTAGATCCTTTTCAGCAGAACATGCTGGGGGGAGGTCACAGAAGATGGTAAAGACTTTTCTTGGCCTATACAAATGGTTAGTGGGTGTTCAGGGGCATAATGACAAGGATTCTTCAAGCTGTGTAGCAGGTTGATTTTTATGTGCACAGAGATGAGGAGCTTAATCTTGGAAGGAGTCAGGAGAGCCCTTGCCAAGCTGTTAAGGCCCAAAGGAGTTATGTATGGGAATTAGTCCCCACTGAGTCTTAGTAATAAATAAACTTTGCATTTCTTTAGCCCTTTTTATTCTTGGATCATAAAAAGATCTTTAGATAACTGCACAGCAGAAAGGTTTTATTCTCATTTTATACTTCATAAAATGAAGATTTGAAGGAAATAGGTTTCCTTATAGTTTCTGATACCTAGACTTGAACTTTAAGCTGTAGACCTTCGTGCAGCCCGAAAGCAGAAGGTTTATCGGAACACCATCTTCCCCACTCTCCTGCTCTCCCACAGGGGGCCACTCTTTCTTCTAAAAAAAGGTGGGCGGAAAAGGATTTCACTTTTCCTGACCCCTTGTTGTGTGCCATACTTTAGCTGAGGAGTCTACTGTATTTTTCCTCTGACATTTAGGAAGAAACGAGTTCTTTTGTTTCTTTGATATCTCCTATAACATCTAGCCCAGTGATAAACCCACGTGAAGTTCTCACAAAATACTTGAAATTAATAATGGCATATGTAATATCTCAATGTTCTTATAAGGAGAATGGAGTGAGAAGAGAGACACATATGAATCTATTACCCCAAATCAGCAACACTGAACACTGTACAAAAAGTGGAACAAAATCAATGATATACTTGACTGCTGGCCAGTTTTTTTAAAAATCTCTTTAATTTTAATTATATGTTTAGAGTTACATCTCTAGCTATGGAGAGATGAATTCCATTTTTAATGTTTCTAATATATTTGCAGTAGTGAATGGCTAATTTTTTTTTTTTTTTTTTGAGACAGTTTCACTCTGTTGCCCGGGCTAGAGTACCATGGCATCAGTGTAGCTTACAGCAACCTCAAACTCCTGGGCTCAAGCGATCCTCCTGCCTCAGCCTCCCGAGTAGCTGGGACTACAGGCATGCACCACCATACCTGGCTAATTTTTTTTTAATATTTTTTATATTTTTAGTTGTCCAGCCAATTTCTTTCTATTTTTTTAGTAGAGACAGGGTCTCGGTGTTGCTCAGGCTGGTCTTGAACTCCTGAGCTCAAACGATCTGCCCACCTCAGCCTCCCAGAGTGCTAGGATTATAGGCATGAGCCACCACACCCAGCTGTGAATGGCTAATTTCATGAAATATGTCTTCCTTTACTCCAGAGTTGAGTAAATAAAACAGAAATATCAGCTACAGCACCTAGCATGGAAAGGCACCCATGTGCTGATGTGGCAGAGTGCCCAGCGTGCTCAGACCCACCCTGCAGGGTTCAGTCAGGCCTTTTTAGGTCAACACCACAGTGATCTGTTTTGAAAAATAATAAATTCTCCATCCTTTACTGGAATAAATCACTTTAAAAGTGACAGGCCCAATTCATTTAGACCAAAGACTATGTCACCCTTTTAAAGGGCAGTGTGATGGAGTGCTTATTTCTTCTGTACAGCAAAGCAGATGAGAGCTTCTTTGTACAAAGAAGAGTACAGGAAATAGATCAAAAGGGTTATCTAAGGCACTCACAGATTTCATAAATAAATTAACTTTTCTTCTTCCCACTCTCACCCCAAATTCTGAGACCATCACGGATGGTACTCCTAAGGTGTCACTGGCTCCCAGGCAGCAGTTTTAACCTAACTGAATTTCAGGTGGAATTTTGAGACATTTGTTCATAGAGACAACATTATCCAATGCAGTGGGTTCCAACCTTGTAGAAGTTACAGAGGTCAAAGCTGTCTGAGACAGAGGACAGAGCACATAGCCTTTGAGTCAGACAGACCTGCCTTCAATTCCTAGACAAATGAATCTCTCTGAGATGCTATTTTCTCATTTATAAAACAAAAGACCCTCACAGGGTCCTTATGAGCAGCAATCCCCAACCTTTTTGGCACCAGGGACTGGTTTCATGGAAGACAATTTTTCCACAGACGAGGGTGGGGGTTGGGGTGTCGTGGGGGGTGGTGTGGAGCTCCGGTGGGGATGCGTGGACTCGTTTCCTAACAGGCCATGGACAGCCTGGGGATTGGGGACTGCAGCTTATGAGGATGAAATAGGACCAACATACATCAAATGGCTCCTCCGTGCCACACGCCCAGGACTCAGCTGTCAAGAGGCCTGCGGCTGCCTCACGTGCAAGTGCTTGGTCTGACATTGGCACATAGGTGTCTGTGCTCCCTTCTCTACACCCTCTTCCCCCTTCACCTCTTTGTCAGTGGAATGAAAACAGTAACACCACTTCCTTGCAGAGGAAGTGCCACAAGCTGTTTAAGAGAGATGTCAGTATGACCCAACAGTACTATTATGCACTGACAGTGTTATGTCAGTATTGTTACAGCCCTTGCGTTTACGGGTAAAGTGCCATTTTAATTGCAAAGCTGGAGAAGGATGGTGCAAAAGTAATTGCGGTTTCAGCATTGTTGAAATTTGACATTTGATATTGGAATAGATTCTTAAATAAATGTGCTTATATTACACATTATTTTAATATACATTTCTCACTTTATTGTTTTGCTAATAACTTATTACTTGCTGCTTATTTTATATTTATTTTAGACTATGGAAATGACGTTAGACAAAAAGCAAATTCAAGTGATTTTCTTATTGGAGTTCAGGTCATAAAGCAGCAGAGACAACTCGCAACATCAACAACGCATTTGGCCCAGGAACTGCTAACAAACCTACAGTGCAGTGGAGGTTCAAGACGTTTTGCAAAGGAGACGAGAGTCTTGAAGATGAGGAGTGTGTGGTGGCCATCCATGAGAAGTTGATAACGACCAACTGAGAGCAATCATTGAAGCTGAGGCTCTTACAACTACCGGAGAAGTTGTCAAAGAACTCAACGTCGACCATTCTACAGCCATTGGGCATTTGAAGCAAATTGGAAAGGTGAAAAAGCTCAATAAATGGGTGCTTCATGAGCTGCCCGAAAATCAAAGAAATCATCATCTTCTCTTATTGTACAGAACAATAACCAACCATTTCTCAATTGGATCATGATGTGCAATGAAAAGTGGATTTTATACAACTGGTGGCGACCAGCTCAGTGGTTGGACCAAGAAGAGGCTCCAAAGCATTTCCCAAAGCCAAACTTGCACCAAAAAAAGGTCATGGTCACTGTTGGTGGTCTGCTGCCAGTCTGATCCACTGCAGCTTTCTGAATCCCGGTGAAACCATCACATCTGAGAAATCTGCTCAGCAAATCAATGAGATGCACCAAAAGCTGCAATGCCACAGCTGGCATTGGTCAACAGAAAGGGCCCAACTCTTCACCACAACGCCCGACCGCACCTCACACAACCAACGCTTCAAAAGTTGAACAAATTGGGCTACAAAGTTTTGCCTCATCCGCCATATTCACCCAACCTGTTGCCAACCAACTACCACTTTTTCAAGCATCTCAACTTCTTACGGGGAAAATGCTTCCACAACCAGCAGGATGCAGAAAATGCTTTCCAAGAGTTCCTTGAATCCTGAAGCACGAATTTTTACGCTACAGGGATAAACAAACTTATTTCTTTCTTTTTTTTTATTTTTTTTTTGAAACAGTGTCTCACTCTGTTGCCCGGGCTACTGTGCCGTGGCATCAGCATAGCTCACAGCAACCTCAAACTCCTGAGCTCAAGCAATCGTCCTGCTTCAGCCTCCCAAGTAGCTGGGACTACAGGCATGCGCTACCATGCCCGGCTAATTTTTTTATGTATGTTTAGTTGTCCAATTAATTTCTTTCTATTTTTAGTAGAGATGGGGTCTCGCTCTTGCTCAGGCTGGTTTCGAACTCCTGACCTTGAGCGATCCTCCCGCCTCGGCCTCCAAGAGTGCTAGGATTACAGGTGTGAGCCACCGCGCCTGGCCCAAACTTACTTCTTGTTGGCAAAAATGTGTTGATTGTAATGGTTCCTATTTTGATTAATAAAGATGTGCTTGACCCTACTCATAATGATTTAAAATTCACGGTCCAAAACCACAATTACTTTTGCACCAACCTAATATTTGATAAAATTCATGGTCCCTGGACCTTCTTCTGAAAAGAAACACACTGTTCAATCTCCCTATTCAGAAGGCTAGGCACGGTGATAATTACAGAGTAAGAGCAGCTTTTGTTAGCATCTTCAAGAATGGCCTGGTACGGTACACAGCCTTCCTGACGTGTAGCCACCTACAGCTGGCTACTTCTAGCCCTTTCAAAAGGTAGGCCCAGGGTAAAAAGTTCCCAGGCTGAAGGACCTCCCGTGCAGACGTAAATTGTTTGCATCTGGTCAGGTCATTCTTCCTGCAAACACTATTGGCTGCCTGCTCTTTTCATATCCCGTGCTGGACAGGACTCTGCTTTCTTCCTCTTGAGTGAGAATGGTGACAAGTCAGAGCTAAGAGCCTTTCCTCCTAAAGAAACCCCAACTAATGAGTAACATGAGTCCTCTTCGGTTCTCTTGGGTGTAAGAGAAAACCAACAGTTCACATAGGCCTTAACGCCTGTTTCCCTGGAGTGTGTACTACTAAGGATGGGAGGTATCCCACCAAAAGTGAGCACCCTGACACCAGGCTTTGCTTGTGCTCAGCCATATGTCAGCATAGATGCGGGGCAGGCAAGTAGCCCAGAACTGAGCGGTAATGACAGTTCTTTGTAGAGGTGGGTTGGGGACGGCGGGGGTGTTGGGTGCAGTTTTGGAAGTGACATCTCCAGGCCATGTAGACAGATGACTGCTGTTTTCTAACTGCTCTCTGCAGACACAGGCCTCCTCTCTTTTCAAAGAAATCAGCTTGTCCCCCAGTCTTTGGAACTGGAGTTGTCTTTAAGGTTACACTTATCATGTGCGACCAGCAGGTTGTGGCAACACTTCGCCATATTAAGTTGCCTGGTGGCACGTGTTGGTAGGCTGCCCTGACATTTTGCTGAATACTTGATTTTCAGATTTCAGATGCTCTGCCACCCTACTGCCCTACAGTTAGGGGAGTGAGAGAGGCGGTTACAAACACTTGCCATGTTTAACTCAACCTTGGGTATCTAGATAGATTTTCACCAAATTGAGTCATGAGTAATGCCTTCCAACAGCCTTAGAGCCCTGAGAAAAGTACACAAATAAAAACTGCACGTGTAGACTGTGGTCTTAAAATGTCGGGGGGAGGAGGAAAGCAGGGCGCTGTTGGTGACTCGCATTCGGGCGGCCGCGCAGACGGGCGCGTGGCCCTGAGCCGGCAAGCAGGGCCAAAGCCGTGCAGCTGTGCTTCCGAAGGAGGGAGAAGCGGGAACCCAAGCCCCGGACAAAGGAACCAAGGGCACAGCACGAAGGAAGTGAAAAGTGTTCCGAACAGGCAGGAGAAAGAGTGGCTGGCGCACAGTCGGGGGTCGGAGCCTAAGAAGTTGCCTAAAGATTTGAGGATCCATTCAAAATGCACTAGATACTGAGGGAGAAGCCACGGTGTGACGTCCCGCTGTGGTTGGCAGACGTTGAGACAGGCTCCGCGAGAGTGGGCGGGAGCTCCCAGCTTCGGAGGTGCCGAGCGACAAGCTGGGCAGCTGTCGGGAAGAGTGGACGTCCTGGTGTTCACGAGGGAGGCAGCACGGCCGCCCGGCTGTCACACGGGGTTCTGTGGGAGCTCCGGCACCTGCCTGCTGCCTGTCCGCCAGGCGATGCCAGGCGTGGCTTTTCCTAGCACATCCAGGCCCCACACGGTTTAAGGCTCGAGAGGCCAAGCTGCAAGAGCCAAAACGAAAGGCTGCCAGGAGCCCCTTTCCGACGTGAGACTGCGCAGGACTTGGATCCTCCACCGGACTCGGATCCCCCACCGCCTGTCTCTCCAACCGTATGAGGACGGGGCATGTCTGTGGGGTTTGTGGCCAGACTGTCCACGCTCTGCAGCGGTGCTGTCTGTTGGATGCCAGTCCTGCAGGACGTGCATGGGAAGAGCTGGCTCCCCAGCCCTGCAGCCTCAAAGGTCCGTGTCTCCCAGCTTCTCTGTATTGCCTGTACGGCTCAGGCATGAGTCTGTTCAGAATTATTCTGATGTTTCTATGTTTTCTGCTCATAGCACTTCTCTAGGGTCATGAGTCCTGTAGGTTTTATTCCCTGCCGTGCGAACAGTGGCTCCCACATGTCCCGAGTCTGAGGTGGACAGAAAATCCACCAATAACGGGCCCTGGAAGGCCAAGGGGCGCTGTTCTGCCGGCGCGCCTGGCCGGCGGTCAGTGTTCGAGGCCCGCCGGAGGCTGCTGTCCTCCCCAGGTAAGGTGAGTGAGAGGCGGCTGTGCCTGGCTTTAGGTTTCTGGAAATGTCTCCTCTTCCTTGTCACTTGTTTAACCCCCTTAGTCTTCTTTCACTAAGATGTCAGGATCATGCCTCGGTCTGTCTCATGTCCCAGAAAGCACATCCGTCTTTCCCATACATTGGGAAAGAGCTGCCTTTCCCTGAACTCACCACCGGCCGCGTTTGGGCCACTTCGTTTGCTCACTGAGTAAGCCGCCCCAAGCCCCCGGCGTGGGCCGTGGGTGGCACTGCAGACGCAGAGACGAGCGAGACCTGGTCACTGCCCCGAGTGTGTCACAGTCCAGGTTGGAGGGAGACTAATTAATTATAAGACAACATTATAAAGGCTGAGCACAGTGGCTCACGCCTGTAATGCTAGTGCTCTGGAGGCTGAGGCAGGAGGATTACTTGGGCCCAGGAGTTTGAAGCTGCAGTGTGCTATGATGACGCCACAGCCCTCTCGCCTGGGCAACAGAGCGAGACCCCATCTCAAACACACGAACAAAACCATCACAGGGATGACCACTGGTATGCACAGGCTACTGCGAAGCAGCTGGGAGGCTGGAGAGGGCTGCGGGCAGGGGTGGTGCCTCAGCTGCTCTCAAAGGGCAGGGAGAGTGGGAAGGTGGAGGAGCAGGCGTTTAAGGCAGAAACTGCGGCGTGAGCAAAGATAGAAAAGCAAGCAGCAGCAGTGGTGTGTGTGTGCGTGTGTTTGTACACATGTGCTGTACACGTGTGCATGTGTTTGTACCCATGTGTACGTGTGTGTGATTCGGTGGGAAGAAGGCAGAATACAAGCCATTCGGTGGCTGAAATGTAAATTAAAAGATAGAGACTGGTGGGAGATGTGGCTGGAAAAGCCCAGTCTAGGGCATTGGGGTGTCCGCAGGGGACTCCGGCAGGAGGGTCATGGTCAGACCTGCGTCCCGCGCTCCCTGGCAGCGGTGGGCGGCAGGGGTTTGGGGAGTGGTGGAGGTGCGGGTGGGCAGCTGCAGCAGCCCAGGGGGCAAAGGATGGTGGCCTGATCCAAGGCGATGGTCCTTAAGATTAAAAAAATAAAAAAAGGACGGATTTAAGAAATATTTGTGAAGCAAAATTGGCAATATTTAGTTATTGGTCCTCTGTGGATGGTAAAGGAGAAGCCAAGATGACCCCCAGGTTTCTCGCTCGGTTCCCCAGGTCGGTGATAATGAGATTAAATGAAGAAACACTGCTAGAGTTAATAACAGCAGCAGACACCACCGAGTAAGCTTTTCATATGTTCCTGGCCCTTAATACATTTGTCCCTTGTGAATCCCTGTACAGTGTACTGTTTCCTGCATTTCATACTGAGGAGCCTGAAACTCAAAGAAGTTAATTTCTTCTTAATTGCACTGTTTCACTCAGTCCACCCCGAGGCAGAGCTGCTTCTCCCACTGGCCCGAGTGGAGCACAGGAGTGGGAGCAGCAGCGTGGCCGAGCGTGTGAGCCGCCCAGTCCCGGGGAAGGGAGAGCGCCGGCATGTACCCCCCAAACCCAGATGCCCCCGGAGCCAATGTCAGCAGAACAGGACCAGCCACCGAGGTGAGGGCGTCTGGGTCCCACGGGCCCAGATAGGTAGCCTCCCAGGGCCCGACCCCAACATGCACGAGCACGTGGCCCTGCTGTGTCCTGGGTGCCAGCAAAGGGCCCCACAGCCCCAAGACAGTCTGTGGCTCTCAGCAAAGCCTCTCCTGGAAGTTTCCCGCCTCCCTGGGTGGACAGGGAGGTGTCTCCAGCAGAGCTTCCCAGGCAGGCAGCTCAGGGAGCCCTGGGAGCCCCTCTACCCCTCCAGCTGTGGCTCCCGCTGCAGCAGTGCTTTGTGTGGGGACCTGCGGGCCTGCACCTGGCTGCATGGATTGAAGGGACCACCTCACTGTGGTCCTACTGCCCAGACCCTGCTGCCAGCAGGTGCCCTGCCCCATCTGAATGGGAACTGCCAGGCGCACAGGCAGCCTCCTGCGGAGGACGCAAGGCCCAGCACGCCTGGGGCCCAGCTCAGGCTTTGCTGCTAACAGGTTGCGATCCTTCCCCCCACCGCGGACCTCGTTGCTCTGCTTATGAGAGAAGGTAGCTGGACTTGTTAGTAAAAAATAACGTCTCATGTCTGAAGAGCTGGTTGCAGTTCCACACGCAGGAGCCCCGGGAACCAGGCAGGAAGGACGTGTTTACAGGTGAGCACCTTAGGCAGCTGCAACCTCGGGTCCCAGGGATACCGAGGTCCCTTCCATCCTTCCACCACCCCCTACTCTAATGCGGGGGAGCAAAGGAGGGTTTCTCCCTCACGTGGCTCCAGCTGAAGCCTGCAGAGCATTCTGGAAGGATTCTGTGGTGAGCAGAGGTCTTTTCCCTGCTCAAAGTCAAGGATTCTCGAGATTCGAGTCTTTCTTCTTTAGTGTCACCCCGTTGTCCATCGACGGGTGACCACGTAATTCAGCAGCTGGACTAAGGTACTGCTGGGTGTGAATTGTGATCACCACACCAGACAACAGGTATTAACTTAGACTGTCCTGAGCAAATGGGGACTGTGATCACTGTCCCATCATGGTACAGGCCCTGCCAAACTTCCAGCCCCTTGTTCAGCCCTACAGTGAGCACCTGCCTTCGACTGAGCCGGGCGCAGTCAGACTGCAGACGAGCAGTGCCCCGGCGCCAGGGCAGAGTTCTGGGCCTGCTCCGCCATTGCTCCGCTGTGTGAGTGAAGCCAGGCTGGGCAAGCGCTCGGAGCCTCAGTTCCCGCTGACAAATAAAGGGTCCGTACCAGATGTGGTTTCTCCAGTCTCAACATCCAGCCGCTTCTCCTTTTGGGTCCTCCTTTCTGGTTAAGAAGGAAGTTCAGCGAAGCACACTGCCAAGGGGCTGCTGGTCCCACGTGTAAATGGCCACCACTTTCTCCACCTCTACCACCACCTGCAGACAGGCCCCTGTGTCCTCAGAGAGGGGCGCCTGCGCATGGGCTGGCTCTGCCATCGACTGGCTCTGAGCCACCACACAGGTCCCTCTGTGGAGGCCGGGGCCCTTGAGGCTGACGCCCTGTGAGGAGCAGCTGCGTGGCCCTGCCTGCTGCTCTCAGGAGCCCTTTTGTGCTCATCTCCAGACAGCTCTGTGACCCTGGCCACAGGCACTTCATAATAGGTGAACATGAGAAAAGCTCTTGTGAGATCATGATCCAGCCCTCTCACTTTACTGATGAAGACTCAGGCCCAGGGAGGAGTTGTGACCTGCCCGTGGAAGAGCAACCCGTCCATGGCGGGGCCGGGCTGAAGCCTCGGTGTCCCTGCCGCAGCCACCCCGGCGACTCAGGTCGCCTCTTCCTCCAGCACAGCACAGCTCTCTCCCACCTCGCGGCCTCAGGGATTAGTCAGCCTTTAGAAGTCTGTGCTTATTTATAAAGCTGCCACTTCTTCCAGCATCTGAAAGCATTCCGCCAGCTGTAATTAAGGGAGCTTCACAGCACACCCGGGAGGGGAGGGAAGACGAGCTTGGGGCTTTGTTAAAGGACCAGCTACCCCTGCTGCTGCCTCCCCTGGCTTTTTCTTTAATGTCTCAGGCAAACAGTGCACACATACACATACATGCACACATACAATACACACAAATGTACACGTATACATTCATAAACACATGCACATACACACATTCACGAACACACACAGTATACAAATGCAGTACATGCACACATGTGCCCATACACGCACATACATTAGCACACATTCACATACATATAAACCACATGCACACACATTATATAAGCACATGCACATTCACTCCTTCACGCATACACATGTACACCCAAACACACATGTACACACATGCTCTCTGCAGCCCATTTCCAGCACGCTCTGGCCTCCTTCACAGCAAACCTCTGCCGACTTCATCCCAAGCATCCCTGGGCACCCGCCCCACATGTGGCCCCGCGGCAGTGCCCAGTGGATGCTCCGCAGCCAGAGACAGAGGCAGCGCCTCTCCACTTCACCTCCTGCGACCCTCACCCCATACCCTCCTCACCACTGTTTCTGTTCGCTAAAACCCACTCCTGAGTGTTCTGCGTGCTGCAGCTTAAGAAACAATCCTTTCTTTCTCTCCTGTTGGGGTGGGGAGAGGTGAGTCAGGGACAGCCAGGACCAAGAAGGAAGGTGTGTCAGCTCCATGCCAGGCCGCCGCCACATTTTCCTGCGCTGCCCTCACGAAGTGCCGCAGGCCGGGCCTGTGCGGGGAGTGTGCTGTCTCACAGTGCTGGAGGCCGGAGGGCTGAGCGGAAGCTGTCAGCAGGGTCGGCGCCCTCCAGGCTGTGAGGAGCAGCGCCCTTGTCTCTGCCTTCGTCGTCAGTGTTGCCCTCCCCGTGAGCATGTCTGGGCGCACATTCCCCCCTTTCACAAGGACATCCGTCACATTGGATGGGGCCACCCTACTGCAGTGTGACTTCATCGTGATAATTACACCCGCAATGACCCTGTCTCCAAATAAGGTCACATTCTGAGGTGCTGGAGGTTAGGACGACAGCATATGAATTTTAGAGGGGACACGATTCAACCCAACAACCATGTTACTGAAATCCCACAAACCGGGAGTCCTTCCTGGACTAAGGTTTGTCCCACAAGGGACTGCCAGTGGTGGCTGGAATGACTCATGTAAGAAATGTTTCTGTGTGGACAAGAAGATGGTGGCCCTGCTGGCGGTGGGGCTCTAACTGGAGAACCCAAGCCGTGCCTGAGGTTAGCTGCAACGGGTTCTTCTGAACTGGGCGTGGGCACGTACCAGAGGGTAACTGCCCAACACGAGTTCAGTCTGATTTAACCACCAGTCCCTCAGCCCTGAGTGACCAGAGTCAGGAGCCCTGCCTTGAGTATCTGTCACTGTCGTGGGCTCCGTTCTTGGCACTGAGCAGACCAGGCGGCACACTCTCGGCACCGGCCTACAGGGAGGTGGCGCCACCCTGAGCGCAGAGACTCCACCACTCCTGTGTCCTCTGGCTCCCGGGTCTACAGCCCCTTTCTTTCCGCCTTAACTCCTGCCTCTATTATCCTGCTGCTGTTGCTCTTTTGTCCCTCTTCCCCGCCTTGGGCACATCAACATGGGATTAATCATGCTCTTTAGTTTAACAGACAAGAGCCCTTTTACATTTTCTTCATTTCCCCCATTTTATGTCCACACCCCACTTCCCATTCCCTAGCACCTCCTCCGTCACTCTACTACGCTACCGCGTTCCTTTTCGCTTGTATGTGTTCTTACAAAAGGTGCGCTGTTTTGTGCGCGTGAATGTGTTTTAATTGTTACCGAGGTTTAGCATACATGCAGCAAAGTGTGTGGAATCCTAAGCATGCAGCTGAGTGGAACGTGCAGGCAGTGTGCATGCGTGCCAGCCAGACCCAGGGGAGGCACAGAACACGTCCAGCGCCAAGACTCGCACGTCCCTCCCACTCAGAACCAGCCCCAGAGACACCACTGCTCTGACTCCCATCCTCACAGCTCCCTTTGCTGAACTCCAGAGACGGAGTGACAGAGGCTTTTTTATCTGACCCCTTTTACTCATCATTATGTTCTATTTCTTAAATCACTGTGTGAACATTTGAATTGTTGGACCAATAGGAGACCTCAAATTGATTCCAAGCTTTTGATTCTTATGAAGAAAGCTACTATAAACATTTTTGTGCATGTCTTCTGGTGGCCATCTGAGCTTATTTCTTCCTGGTATATACCCAAGGGTAGAACTGTGGGTTGCAGTAGAGTAGGTGTTTCCCGCTCTCTAGTATGCTACATGTTGTGCCATTTGACAATTCCTCCAGCAACATATGTGAATTCCAGTGGATATGTGTCCTTGCCAACTCCAGAAATTGTCAGTCTTTTATTTTTAGCTATTCTGGTAGGGGGTGGGGGTGGTATCTCATTACAATTTTAGTTCGAATTTCCCTGATAACTACGGGTGCTGGGTACATATGCTGTGTATGTGTATACTGGCTATTTATATGTGGTCTTCTGAGAGATGCTTGATCAAATTTGTTGCCTATTTTTAATTGGGCTATCTGTTTTCCTACATTGATTTGTTTTAGTTCTTTATATATTCTCATGTGAGTTATTGGACATAGAAATTTATTGGATGTAGAGAAAAATTCTTTCAGTCTGTCATTGGCCTTTTTCACTCTTAATGGTATCTTTTGACACCAAAGCAAATGTTTTAAATTTTAATAAAATCTAAGTTATTAATTTTTGTCTTATGATTAGTGACTTCTGTGTTTTAAGAAATCTTTGCCTAGCCCTGGGCATATATTTTTAATCCATGACAATGGCATTGCTTTATGAATCCCATTGTGGTTTCTTCTCACTAACTGCCACATTTTCACTTTTCATCCTTGCTGCCATGCGTGCGTCCAGCCTGCCAATACTCCATGCAGGACTCCATGACATGCATCCGCCACGCTGCCGCCTGCTCCCGGGGTGGACACGCAGGCCCTGCCCCCACACAGTGACTGTCCTTTCCCTACACATCACTCTGGCATCACACTATTGCACTGCTGGGGGTGGAGGGTGCTCGATCCAGGAAACCCATGACTTTTTAAAAAACCTTTGTCCTTAAATTTGCTAACATGCAGATGGTTTGTACAGAAGCTCCAGCCCCCACACTCTGCTGACTCCAGGATGAGTTAACCTTCACTCCTTTGTGTCCCTCTGAAGTGTCTCTGACTCAAGACTAAACTGTCTTGTATCTATGCATGAAAGCCAGAAGGAATGGCCCCCAAACATCAGCCAGCACATTGGGGTCACCTGAGGGGACTGGGGCCCCCCCCTTCAGAGACTTGGATTCAGTAGGTCTGGGACGAGGCCTAGGAATCTGTGTTGAAACAACGGCATCTGTCTTGTGCCCATCAGGGTAGCTGGCTTGAGAATAACCCAAAATACACAGGGTGGCAGGAGAGAAATAAAGGAAACTGGGTCCATGGCGACATCATTGACCTGCTGCATTAACCAGCTCTGGAACCATCTACCACCAGCCTTCTTATGCGGTATGAAATCGGTCTTATTATTTAGGTCAGTTGAGCAAGGGTTTTCTGCTACTTTCAGCAGAAGCACTGACTGGGTACCGGCCCCACTAGCACACCCTCGGCACATTTAGGGCTCTCTTCCGATGGCTCTGAGCTCCCTGGAAAGCGGGGCTGGCAGAGTCTATGCTCTGCTCTCAGGACCCTGTGGACCAGCAGGTGTTCGGGACACGCTTGGGCTTACTGTCTGCTCCACCTGCCCTCATGAGAGCACCAGCGAGGTGTGGGGAGCAAGGGCAGAGACCCCGGCAGAGTCAGCTGCTCCTTCTCTGGCCTCTTGGAATTTTCTTTTGTGTCTGCCTCCTCGGCAGCCTGTAGCTCCACCAGGGCAAGAAATCACCATGATGCTAAGACACTCTGGGTCCTCAGGCCCCGCACAGCGCCCCGCACAGCGCCCCGCACAGCAAAGCTTTGCTGAGTGTGGGCTGAAAAGAAGAGATGAGAGAAATTGAGAAACAAGAAGAGGAGGGGAGGCAACGAGGGGAATAGAAGGGAGCAGGGCTGGAGAAGTCAAGGAACGGGGGGTCCAGAGCATGGCACGTGGCTCCCTCACAGGCCCCGGGAGGCCCCATCAGGAGAGGAACCGAGGTTGTGAAGCAGGACGGAGACCCAGGGGACCTGGATGGTGTGATTATCACCAACCCATCTGGGCCCCTCCTCCTTCCTGCTCCTCCCCCACCCCTCTCTCTCTGAAATGAGCATGTGGCCAGGCTTAGTGGGATGAGCCTCCAGCTGAGCTAGTTCTGGCTGTCACTCCCCACAATGCTTCAGGGATTCATTAGAACCAGTAAATACATTCTGCTCCTCACCCACACCACTAATTCTGCGGCTGCAGAACAGTGGTGACGCAAACAGGGAAAGGCTGCACAGGTGTCACACCCCCTCCCCCACCCCGCTAGGGCGCTGCTGCAGACGGCCTTCCCGGGGAGACCTGGCCTCCTGCCCCACCGAGGACAGTCTGTGGACTGTGGCCGTGGACGTGAGGATGACAACAGCGATGAGGAGAGGCATGACAACCACAGGAGTTGCTGAGTGCTTGCCCCGTGCCAGGTGGTGTGCAGGGGTGTCACTTGCTCCACTGCACATCCCTGCAGGCCAAGTGTCATTGCCCTTCATCCCACTGAGGGGGAAACTGAGCCGGAGGTTTGGAACTTTGCCCAAGATCACACTGTTAACAAATGGCAGAGCCTACCCACGCCCTTGGCCACTATGTCTCCTTGTTGCAGCTGTGTTGGAAGTTTAATCGCCGTTAATTCCTCATCTTTCAGACTCAAACGCTGCCCCGTGTGTGTGGGCTTCTGCAGCAGGCCATCCCGCATCCTTCTGCGCTCTGATGAGGCCAGAGCTGCTCCTGGCCCAACTGCCTTGTGTTCTGTGATGGTCACGAGCCTGTCTCGCATCTGTCCCTGACTGTTGCTATCTTCCCGGCTGGGCCTCTGAAGGCCAGGCCCATCTGCCCGTCTGCCCCACGCTGCCTGCCACAGACAGGCCAGCAAACGCTGGCTGTGGTGGGTGAGTCAGCCCCGGAGCCTGGTGTGGAAAGCCTGGGCCTCCTGGCCACGGCTCTCTCACTGATGGACATGATGCTGAGTAGGCTCCTTCTCTCGTCACCTCGGTTTTTTCTGGAGAATGCAGGACTGAATGCAGATGTTTCCAGAAGCCCCTTGGCCACCCTCAGTCGGTGGCTCCCGCACTCCTCTGCCAGCACCTCTGTGGCTGTGCCCGGGCAGAGCCGGCAGTGTCTTCCCCAGTCCTCTGGGACACCCAGGGCTTTCCAAACTGGACATGAGCCCGGCCGAGGCGAGAGCTGGGGCCATCCCAGTGGAGGATGGCAGGCCAGCGGGGCGAGCGTCAACTAACGAAGGCAAAGGACCAGTCACAACATAGACACCCCCAATTCAATGTTTTTACCAGAAATTGCCTCATTTGGGTACTTTCCCCCTTCAGGATGAAGTAGACAAACTCTTCCTGGGGTCAGTTTTGAATCCCACATCGGTGCAGTTTGTAAGACAATGTTTCCCTACAGAATGCTTCAAGGAAAACCCAGCTCCCGGCTGGTCTTAATGTGTTGGCCCTGATGGTGCCTACCCTGGGTGTACCCCTCTCATGGATGCCTAGCCAGCCTCTCTGTCCTTTCTGGAATGCTATCCTTGGGACACTTAGAGCAGCGAATTCTGGACAAGGCCCTGGGCTGGACCAGGTATCCTTCCCAGAACCCAGCCTGATTCTCCAAGGAAGCATTCCGCTCCCTGCTGCGGCCAGCCCCTCTCATGCTCTGATCGCCCTTGGTGGGCCTCCTCCTGCCTATTGTGGCCCCTGGGGGCTGGCCCCGGCTGCCACATGGCTGGCTGTGCATGGCTGCATTCCAGCACCTGCCTCCAGCGCCTCACTCTAGCTGGCGTGGGCCCTGCTATTTATAACGACAGGGCATAGCCAGGACATGTCTGAACGATCCTAAATATAAGTTCATGTAATTTCTCAGATGCAGGCCGTAGTGTGGCCTGCGGGACTTCCTTCCATTGCAGCTGCGGCTGCCTGGCCAGGTGCCTGTTCGGATGCTCCTGGTGCAGACGCTCCACACGTGGCTGCCCCACCTCTTAGGGATTGGCCTTTCCTGGATGCAGAGGCGTAAGTTTAAGGGGAAGCAGGGAGTCAGCGTTGAAGGAGGTGGGGGGAAGAAGGAGCCCCGGACCTCGGGGACATCGCGGAGCAGCTGGACCAACACGAGTGGCTGCGGAGCTGCCTGCTCCAGACTTCTTGCTTCGTTTCAACAAATCCATATTTGTTAATTGGGTTTCCTGTTGCTTGCAGCTGAATACATTCCTGCCTGACACAGACAGGTAGTGTCATCGCTATTTTATAGAAGGAAAAATGGGAAGCCTTGGACAACAGGTAGGAGCAGCACTGTGGTCCAGCCCGGGTGTCCAGATGTTGGAGACTGAGCTCTCTTATTGGCTATAGAGAGTTTGTTAAGGAAATTATGAATATAAATAAGTTTGCAAGGAGAATGTTTATCCTGTTTAAAAGGCTAATTACAGATGCGTTTTTATCTTCATTTTAAGTAAAACGTGGTGGCCCATACTCTCACTATGCTGGTTCCTTTCTCTGGCCACGGTCACTTGGAAGGTCTGGGACTCACCAGAGCTGAGCAAAAGCAAACTCTCTCCAGATATATGGCCATCTGCAGTAGGGCAGAGAGGTCAGGGCCACCTGTGGAGGACTCCAGCTCACCAAACCCCTCTAACTTACAGGTGAGGAAACCAAGGCCCAGAGGGAGGAGTGCTGTGCCCAAAGTCACACCTCAAGTTAACATCAGAGCTGAGACCTGGTGCCAAGTGTCCTTCTCCAGGTGGGTGCTTTCTCTGTCCTACCAAGTGGTTTCTGAGGCCCTGTCCACTGTGTTGCCACTCTGAGCCCAGGTGAGCAGGACTTGGACCTGGAGTTGAGAACAGGACCTTTGCAGTCTTCATCTGGGTCCCCATGGTGAAGGTGCTGTCTGTTTGGATGCTGGTGGCCTCTGTCATGGACAAAACCACATTGCCACACTGCCTCCATTCCCTGTCTGTACGTGGGGGTCCTGGGGCCCCTCATGGCATGTCAGAACCTCGAGCAGAGTGTCTGGGCTCACAGCCAGCCTTGCTCACGGGCACAATAAGGAAATCACGGTGTCTTGCAGTCCTCCCTCCCGCCTTCCTTCTCGAAGCCCGTTCCTTGAAGCTGGGATTTCCTCTGGAGGCCTTTCTGCCTCCCTCCCGGTGCTGTGGAAATTCACCAACCCCTTCTTATGGGCAAGTCCCCCCGGCTCCACAGGGCCCTGCTCTAGGAGTTCTTCTGCCTCAGTCTTGCCCTCCGCTTTCCTACTCTTTCCTACTCTCACACGCATTTCCTCTAACAAGGTGCCTTCAGGGTATTTACAGAGCCGGCAGGTCCCTGGGGGTCTCTTCTTCGCAGACTCCTCTCCTGCAGCCTTGCCCGGCCTGTCTGGCTGCCTCTCACTGGCCCACTGCCCTCTGACCTGGCCTGGCCCTGTCGTGCCTCCAGCTCTCTGGGCAGAAGGTGCCCTTGGAGGCCCGCGGCGGGGCACGGCACCAGCAACTCCAGGGGGATGCTAGCCTGATGTGCCTGTTTGTCACCTGAATCCAAGCTGTGTTTCTTTGTGATTGGTGGGGACCTGTGCACGTGTGTACACGTGTGTGCATGTGTGTATGTGCAGATGCGGGAGGCACGTGGTCAAGAGAGCCCACGGTACTGTGCTTAATGGCCTTATTTCTCACTCCCTCCTCCCCCGTGAAGAGTAAACTTTGGCTGAGACGTGATTAGAGGCATGAGGGACGTGAAAATGTGCTTTCCCTCTGAAAGCTCTAGAATGCGGCCCTAGCCAGCATCTAGAGTGATGGGCGTGTGAAGGGTGGGACGCGCCCCGGAGCCAGAACATGGCCCCACCTCCTAGTTCTGCCAGGGCAGCTGTGCATGCCACCCCCATTTCGTTTGTTAAAAATCGCGGTAAAACGCACATGACATAAAAGTTGCCATCCCAGCCATTTTTAGGTGTACAGTTCAGGAGCATGAGGCACCCTCACGTTGTGGCGCAACCATCAGCACATCCAACCCCAGAGCTCCTCTCCTCACACAGGACTGAAGCTGTGCCCATTAAGCATGAATCCCGGTGCTCTGTCCCGCTGCCAGACCCACCATTCTGCTTTCTGCCTCTGCGAATGCCAAGACTCTGGGGGCCTCGCAGCGGGGCTCACGCAGTGCTTGTCTTTCTGTGCCTGGCTCGTTCCATGGGGCACCATGTCCTCTAGGTCCGTCTGTGTCCTGGGCTGTGCCAGAGTTCCCTGCCTTTTGAAGATTGAGTGGCGCTCCATTGACATGTGCGCCACATCTTGCTGGGCACTGAGACTTGGAGCTGTCTATCCATGGTGGACACGCGGGTTGCTTCCACCTTTTGCTGTTGTGAATAACCCTGTGGTGGACATTGGCGCACAAATACCGTGGATGCCCTCTGCGATGTCTTCTGGGTCTCTTGAAGATGAAATGAGCCCCTCGAGACATGTTTGGAAAATGAAGGCGAAATGGTGCTTCTTTGTGGCCATGTGGGGGCCCCGGGCGCCTGTTCAAAGGTCTCAAGGGGAGGGAGTAAGGAACCCAGGACTTGGCCTGACCCCCAGCCTCCACCCAGAGTAACCCCGCTTTCAATCCCTCCTTCATTCCACGCGCACTTATTTTGCTGCTCCAGGAGGGGCTGGGGATGTAGCAGGTGAAAAACGGCCGCAGGCCTGCCATGGTGGGGCATAGGCTAGAGGAGGGGCGTGAAGTGGACACAGCCCAAATGGAGTCCTGTGTGTGGCATGTCCCATGGCAGCCACTAAGGGGAGGAAAGATCTGGGAAGGGAGACAGAAAATGCCGAGTGGGCAAAGTCATGGACTTGGTGGCCAAGGAAAGCCTTGACGCTCAAAGGTGACTTTTTTAAGAAAATATTTTTTAAAAATAGAGATGTAATTCACAGATCATAAAGTCAACCATATTAAAGTGTGCAGTTCAGTGGTCTGTAGTATATTCCCAAAGTTGTGCCCCACCATCACTATCTAACTCAAGGACGTCTTCATCTTCACGGTGACATTTTGAGTAGAGACCTTATGCAGGACATCTCCTGCTGGCTCTCCTGTGTGCATGCTCTGCTCTGGAGGCCACCCTAGGGGGCTATGTCATTGGCTCCCTGGGTGTCAGAGGTGAAGGCACCAGCAGGAGAGCATGGGGAGGAGAGAGTGAGGGGCTGTTTCCTCCCCCAGCTCCTCTGTGGAGGTAACCATGGCTGGCTACATCCCTCGACCAGAGGCCACAGTCCTCTCACATAGCCTGCTCTCTCTAGGGTCTAGTGGCTTTCCCTTCCCTGTCCCTCCAGGCCTAGGGGCTGGCTCCTTGCTATCCCCAGCCCAGGGTCCTGCAGTGTCCCTGAAGGACCCTGTCCACACCTCCATACATAGCCATTCTACTTAACCCCTCTCAAGCTACCCAATCCAAGTGTGCCAGCTCTTCCTGCAGGGATCTGATGGCAGACACCTGATGGACATGAGGAGCCAGCCACCTGGGGGGACACAGGATGGGAAGAGGGGACTGCAAGCTCAGAGGTCAAAGTCCTGAGGTGGAGTGTGCCTGCTGTGCCCCAGGAGCAGCCGGAGTCACCACAGTGATGGCCAGAGACCTGGTCAGGGAGAAAGCCAGGTCCAGCTGGTGCTGTAGGGCCTGGTGGCTTTTTCTCTGAGAAAGATGGGCAGCCCCTGGGGACTTTGGAGCAGAGAAACAGTGGTCTGGCTTACATTTCAAAATATTCCCACTAAGAATAGACTGAAGAGGGGCGGTGGGGAGGCGGTGGGAGAGCTGCTGGGGAAGGTGTGGTTGGAGGAAAAGCACAAGGGGTTGCGGCTGAGCTGTCGCTGCCCCCAAGTTAGGGAAGGAAGCAAGCATTGGAGCCCAAAGGGAGAGGTGGGGAGGAGGCAGCCACCTGAGGGCAGCAGTGACCATGGGCTGAGGGACACAGCCAGTGGAGGGGACCCCACTCTTATCCCTCTTTCCAGGCTCCTGCCAGGCACCTGCTGGCTGAGCTCAGGGGAAGCAGCAGCTGGGCTCCAGAGGCCCATTCGGATGAGATTTTGGGCACCAGGCAGGGTGCAGAAGGAGGGAGGGGCCTGGAACTGGAGGACAGACAGACACCACTTAAGCAGCAGGAAGGTGGCTGCTATGATCCAGGGACGAAAGCAGGGTGGAGGCGGCAGGTAGGGGAGAGAAGCTTGGATCCTGGACACATTTGTAAGACAGGGCTGGGGGCTGCTATTGTGTACTGTGGGCAGCAGGCATGGGGAAGAGGGAGTCACATCCACTGAGGGCTTTGGCTGGGCAACCAGAGGAGGTGCTGCCCAATTGCGATGACTGTTGTTGACTCTGCATGCAATTTCTTTTGAAGAAGAGATTCAATCACTGAAGAAGATGTTATAAAATCCCTGAAAGAAATAGCACGATTTTTCTCTGCACTCACACATCACACTTTTGACACCAAACGTGTGGGTTTTCCACACCAAGCAATCCTCCAACTCTCCAGACATGAACTGGGCGTCCTGCAGTTCAGCCATGACATGAATTACCCGGAGTTAGCGCAGACCCCACAGGCTACGGGCTCAGTCCCACGAGACTGCACCTGCTTTACGCCCAGGCACAAGTTCCAGGCTGGGACCTGTACTTCTCACCCCTAGCATAAAGCACGGGTTCACACAGCCTCCTCCTTGGGTTTGATAATTTGCTAGAACAGCTCACAAAACTCAGGAGAATGTTTGTTTATGTTTACTGATTTATTTAAAAGGATCCAACTCAGGAGCACCCAGGCGGAAGAGATGGGTAGAGTAAGGTGTGGACTTTCCGGGATGGCCCCCCAGCTCCCCAGGGGCTCTCTGAGCCCCATCCTCTGGGGATTTCATGGAGGCATCATGACATAGGCATTATTGACTAGATCATTGGTTACTGGTGATTAAGTCCATCTCTCCCCCTCCCCTCCCCACAGGTTCAAGGTGGGGCAGAAGTCCCAGTCCCAGCTACGGGTTGGTTCCCCTGGCAGCCAGCCCCCCTCTCCAAGAGTCACCTTATGAGCATGGGTGGTTGGAAGGAGCCTTTGAAGGACAAAAGACTGGATAACCACATGCAGAAGATTGAAACTGGATCCCCACCTCTCACCTCTTCCAAAAATCAACCCACAATGAATAACAGACTTAAACTTAAGGCATGAAACCTTAAGAATTCTGAAAGAAAATGTTGGGAAAATTCTTTCAGACATTGGCCTAGGCAAAGAATTTATGAAGACCCCCAAAGCAATCAGAGCAGCATCAAACATAAATAAAGGGGAACTGATCAAATTAAAAAGCTTCTGCACATCCAAGGAAACTATAGTTAGAGCAAATAGCCTACAGAATGGGAGAAAATATTTGCTTTCTACACATTTGATAAAGGGCTGATAACAGGAATCTATGTAGAACTCAAAAAAATCAGCAAGGAAAATCAAACAAACCCATAAATAAATGGGCAAAGGACACGAACAGAAACTTTTCAAAAGAATACAGAATAATGGCCAGCAAACATATAAAAAAAGTGCCCAACATCTCTAATCATTAGGGAAATGCAAACCAAAACCACAATGAGATATCATGTAACTCCAATGAAATTGGCCTTTGTCAAAAAATCTCAAAGCAACAAATGCTGGTGAGGATGTGGATAGACAGGAACACTCTTACACTGCCAGTGGGACTGCAAATTAGTGCAACCTCTGTGGAAAAGAATTTGGAGACACCTCAAAGAGCTAAAAATAGAAATACCATTTGATCCAGCAATAGCACTATTAGGCATCTACCCAAAGGAGCAAAAGTCATTGTATAATAAAAACTTCTGCACCCGAATGTTTATGGCAGCACAATTCACTATAGCAAGGATGTGGAAACAACCCAAGTGCCCGTCAATCCATGAGTAGATTAATAAAATATGGTATATGTATACAATGGAATACTACTCAATTATAAAAAAATGATGGTGATCGAGCACCTCTTATATTTTCCTGGATAGAGCTTGAGCCCATTCTCCAAAGTGAGGTATCACAAGAATGGAAGAATAGGCACCACAGGTACTCGCCATCAAATTGTCACTGACTGATCAACACTAAGGTGCTCACAGTAGTAATATTCTTTGGGAGTTGGGGGTTTGGGGGTGGGTAATCTCACCGCTAATGGATGCAGTGAGCATTGTAGAGGGGAAAGAGCACACCTCAAATCATGATTGGGTGTGGCAAAGTCATAACATGTAACCAAAATGTTTGTACTCCCATAATATCCTGAAATAAAAATATAAAATAAATTCATATTTTTGCATATGGATAAAAAAAAAAGGACAAAAGATGCTCTTCACACCCTGTGGCTCAGGAAACCCCAGGAACCGGGTACGAAGATAAAGTATGTATTTCTTATCCTAATATCACAACTCCTGGTACAATATTTTATATTTTTCAACAAAATACACTGACATTACTCACTGGATCTTCACTCATCCCCTGATCAGGCAGGGGAGGCACTCGGTGACCAGGGGGGAAGCTGGGCCGGACACGGCGCCTTGGATGTAGCTGTGCTTATATTAGTGTTTGTGGAATGAACAAAGGAGCGACAGGCTGGCTGGCTGTGCTCTGACACAGAGTGGGGCCTGGAGCCCGGGTGGTTCCATGTGTCTGTTCTGCCGTCACTCGGACAAGCAGAGCCCGGAGTGGAGCAGGTCCAGACCAGCTGGCGCTGGTGCTACCAAGCAGGTAAAAGAGGGCTCTTCGGGGGCAGAGGGAGGGCAGAGCAGGACACACACGGTCCCCCAGCCCTGCCCTCAGCAGGAGAGCCTGGAGACACCCGCTGAGCAGCTCTCCTGCACTGCCACGGGCAGGGGCAGAGTCTGAGGTTGTGGTCCACACACAGAGGAGCCTAGTTCACATACTGTTCTCTTTCATAGCTGCTGCCTTGTGGTCCCTTTCCTTCCCATCTCCACATGCCCCTGTCCACCACACTCATAGATCACTACTTTCCAATCACTATTTTCCAACCTTGAGTTGCAGCTGTTGAGATTTGAGACTTTAGAAAGCATTAATGCAATCCCTTCATAATCTATTTATGCTCCACCTCTCCCAGGCCTCATCTCCACCCTGCCCCCAACCCTACCCTTCCTTTGTTCTGGTTTTAAAACATCTGTGAATTTGTGACCCTCCTCCCATTGAGAGGTAGGGTCTATGTCTCTTCCCTGTGAACCTGGGCCAAATTAGAAACTGGCTAACCAATAGGATACAGTTGAAGTGATCTTAGGGGACTGTCAAGGCAAGATTGTAAAAGAAAATGCAGCTTCTGTCTGTTCTCTCAGGACTCTAACCTGGGAGCCTGGCCACACACTCTGAGAAAGCCCAGGCAGCTGTGTGGAGAAAAACCGAGTCCCTTGCCCCCAGCCCCAGCCGAGTTCCCAGGTGACATCCACGCCCCTCGCCAGCCATGAGAGGGACCCTCTGGGAGGTGGATGCACCAGCTGCCAGCTCCCATTTTGCTCCTCAGCTGGCTGATGCTGCTGGGCCTGCCAAAATGACAGCAGGATTTGAGACGCAGGAAAGACCACCCAAGAGCAAGTTGGCGAGCTCATTCTCTCCGGGCTCTTGAACATAAAATCACAACACATATTCCCTCCTAACTGGCGTGGATGATTTGCCATCGCGGCCTACGGCGGGGGAATAGATGGACGAGACCTGAGGTTCTGACTTGCAGAGATCTAGCTTAAGGACTGACAATCCCCGTAGCTCTGTGCCCGGCTGCCCTTCCTTCTGCTAAGAAATCCCTTCCCAGAATTAACTCACCTCTGAAGTCCTCTGCCCTTCCCACCACCCCCCGACTCCTCACCAAAACCCCTGGGATGTTTCACAATTAAGCAGCAGTAAGAGCGGTCCAGGTCCTAAGAAATTACAATTTGCTGGAGTCAACAATGCATGCATAGCAGTGTGTTTACGAGTTATTTAAAAGGTATTTTTCTCTGTATGACTGGTTAGGGCACACTTATGGGGGCAATACCTTGGTAGGTCTTTCCACAGATACAATATTACATTACCCATCATTCTAATATCAGTGTTTTTCTTCACAAGTACTTGGAGGGCTTCTGAAGCATGTCTCGGAACTGTGAGGTCCCCAAGCCACCACTGTGTCTGTGACACAAGCAGATGAGCAAGGAAGGAGCTTTCTACACAGTTCTCATGCTCAACACATTGCATGAGTCGGACACTTTCATGAGCAGGGCGCTAGAACTGCTTGGGGAGCAGGTTCTGGGGGGTCGGAAGCTTGCATAATTTGGGGGTAGTCATCTATAAAAGAAAGAGAATGCAAATTACAAATGTAAATATAGATACAAGAGTGCGTATTTATAATCAAAGGCAGGGTCTTGAAGAGATATTTGCACATCCACATTCATAGCAGCATTATTCACAATAGCTAAGAGGAGAAAGCCACCCAAGTGACCACTGACAGATGAACAAAATGTGGTCAATACCCATCACGGAATATCGTGCAGCCTTAACCAGGAAGGACATTCTGATCCTTGCTGCGATATGGGTAACCTTTGAGGACATTGCGCTGAGTGAAATGTGCCAGTCACGAATGGACAAACACTGTGTGATTCCACTTCTGAGGAGCGTAGCGTAGTCCAAATCACAGAGTCAGGAAGCAGAATGGTGGCTGCTGGGGCTGGGGCGAGGGGGAAGTTATTGTTTAATGGGGACAGAGTTGCAGATTTACAAGATGAAGAGCTCTTGAGATGGATGGCAGTGATGGCTGCACAACACTATGAGTAATTTAATAACACCGAACCGTACACTAAAAAGTGGTTGGGATGGTAAATTTTACGCTGTGTGTATTTTCCCACCATAAAAAATTGAAAAAGGTGAATATTCAGTTTTAAAATTAATTACAAAGTGTAAGCTGATGAATACCACCAAAATCACAAAACCAAGAGAAATTACATATTCTTTTTATTAACTGCCCAACACACCTCTGTAGTATTTTTTTCTAAATTTGTTTGATTTTTAGTCTCAAAAAAATATACAAAATTAATCTGAAATTAAGGCATTCATAGCAGCAATCCAAATGCACTTAAACATTGCTGCCGTGGTGTATTGAGCCACATAACTGTGTAACCAGATTACTCTGATGCTACAACATTGGCTTATTGATGAGTACGTGTAGGAGTTTTGTCACTAGAACACTTGCTTCCTCAAGCGTTCACTGTGTTGGTGGCAATTTTGCGTACCATTTTGCTGGAACCCCAGATTTTGTCAAGACTTGATGCATGGGCTACACTAGGAAGTGACTGACGCGTAGAGTGGGTATGGCTGCACATCCAGAGGCCCCGCGTGGCACTGTGCCCAGATTTGGGGGCATAAACACAAGAATTTTGATCAATTCCATTTTGTGTGGTTCCCATCAGAAAAGAAAGCAATATATGGTGTGTTTGTAATCATATTCATTCAATATCAACTATTTTCCTACCAAGAGAGAACTTCTGCCTTGGCCAGGCCTTGATGAGAACCAAATCCGCTGCTAACAATTTTACATTCATCTCTGGCAGAATTCTCTGTAGACTGGCTCCTGGCTCAGCTATTTGGCCCTCCCCTCTACCTCCTGCCCGTGATGGGAACTGCAGGACGTGCCCACATCGTGGCACAAGCTCCCCGGCTGTGCCTGCCTGTGGGGACGAGTGGCCTGGACACCTTCCTCTACTGCGTTGGGGCAGATAACTTATCTATGCAAGGAGTTGCCTGCGAGCTGCATAAATATATCCCACTAAGCCCAAATGTCTCCCCAACTCACCTTCCTCTTAGCTGAACCCCCCCCAAATGCCCACAGCCACCGTGACGTAGTCCCGCTAAGCGACATTCACACAGAGAAGTCTGGATGGAAAGAGACAGAGGTCTTGACCAATTGTGGTCCAACTGTCTTACTTTTGCATATTTTTCAAAACCATTCAGCCATCGGAACATGTTGCTAGGAATCCTCCCGGGAGAGGGAGGAGTCCATGTGAGTGAGAGGCCCCGAAGCTTCATGGGCTGCAAGCAAATGTGTCCCCAGCCCAGGCCATGAGCACGTGAGGCGGGGCCCACGGCTGCCGGCTTTCTCTCTGACCTGGCCAGAAGGCACCAGGCCTAGAACCTGGGCTGGAGTTCCAACCAAGAGGATTTGTTACAGCTCTTGGTCAATCTTGTACGAACTTGGCTGCATCCTCCTCTCAGGCCCAGAAAGTTGCTCTAGAGGAACAGGCTGTGTCTTTAAAGCAGAAGGGTATGCACTGGCCCTGCTGCGTCAGGGTAATCCTGCTGAGGTCACTCCCCACCCCCTACAGCCCCTCCCCTCTGCCATCGGGGATTAGAGGAGAGGCCAACGGAGGATTACAGGGGCTCATTTTGTCACAATTCTCCCTCACTCAGTCCCTCTGCCGGAGGCTTGCTGGGCTGCAGGCTGGAGAGAAGCCCTCCCCGGTCAGCTGAGAGGCTGGGAGCCCTGCTCGCCAGGGCCCAGAAGGCAGAGGGTGGGGACGTCCTGGGAGCCTGGGAGCAGGCAGACGGCACTCATGGTCTGGAGCTCATCTGTCCTCTCCCCGCACCGCAGCAGGAGCACCAAGTCTGGGCTCCCCAGCTTCCAGCCCAACCCTAGCTGCACCCACGGTGGGGTTCCTGGGCCATGGCGACTGGTGGCCTGGGCTCCCCTGCAGAAGGCCGCGGCCGTCCTCTGGCTGCTGCTCCTCGGCACCTCCCTGTCCCCCACGTGGGGCCAGCCCAGGATTCCTCTGCAAATGTAAGCATCATGTTCAACCCCACCATGGAAAACCCTCTGCCCTTCCCCACTTCCTTCCTGGCAGACCCCAGCCCTCTGCCCCCTCTCCCACCGTGCCCTCCCTCTGAGCTGCTGCACTCTCTCTTGCCATAAGGCCTTTTCTTCACCGGCCTCCTCTCTTCCCAAAAGCCCTGCTGACTTTGGAATCCCACCCACCCCTTCCCAGATGGCTTTGAGCAGACCTCACCACAGGGCTCACTCGGGAGCACTTGCAAGGCAGACCCCCCCTGCTGGGTGATCTCTGGAGGGGAGCTGGTTCCATGATCACTGCAGCACTGCAGATTTGTTAGGAAATTTGTATTTTGACATTCCAAAAGGGTAAAGCAGTTCTGAACCTGCAGACAGAAGGTGGCTTGTCCAGGAGCTAAGAAAGTATGGATTTTGGTGGCCTCAGTCGTCCCTTTCTCTACCTTTCTGCCTCCTTAGGCCTTGATTCTACACCCTGCCCTTAAGAGCAGCTCCAGGAAAGAGTCATTCACACCTTGGAATAAACTTAAATTACTGCATAACCTCTCTGGGGTGTTTGCTGGTCAGGCCTTAGCTCTGATGGCTCTAGGAAAGAAATTTCCAGTACATGTGGGGAGCGGAGCCCTCTAGACTGAAGGGTGCCACTGACTTAGTCCGCGTCTGCTCCAGCCGCTCAAGCCCAGCAGAATAGCAGGGCCAACTGTCAACTACGTCTTGTCGGAAGTGGGGACAGGGAACCCAAACAACATCTGTGTTCAGCATCTGTGTTTAGCCTCGCTAAGCTGCGGCTCAGTGTCTAGCCGCACGGCCTCTCCTCGCTCCCCGTGTGGCGCTGTGCGAGCTGCTTCATGAAGGACACTGCTAGTGCACGCGGCAGTTCCGTGAGGTGGGAACGTGATCCCTATTTTGCAGTTGAGGAAACGGGCTCGGAGAGGCCAGACGACTTCCTCAAGTTCACAGGCCAGTCAATGAAAGTGCAGAGCTTTGAGCTCAAGGCAGCGGGGCCTGCACTGCCACCGTCATGCTCACACCAGGCTGTGGAACTGCCTGTGGCGGAGGGAGATGCTCAGAGCAGTTATCAGCCCCAGAGCACATGCCAACGGATAGTGGAAGGCAAACTCCAGGAGCGGGCTGAGGGCCAAGCACAGATGGCTGGGCTCCGGGTCTTCCCAGAGGACAGCCCGAGAGCAGACCGTCTATGCAGAAACCCCAGGATCCGGCCGAGATGACGTTCTGCAGACATGGCCACAGCTGCCCACCTGTGCCCTGGGATCCCGGTCTCTGCCCAGGCCCCTGACCCCACTCCCTCCCTCCTGCTAGGTCCTTCCTTTCAATCTTTGCCGCCCAACGACCCCTCAGCCTCTCATGTCCAGCCACATGCCCCTCCCACCTGCCCAGGCTCCCACCGCCCACCCAATCTGCCCTGGACAAGACCACCAGAGACCCCCGCCGCCCGGTCCAGTTGGCGTCTTGTGCCGTCTCCCCGCACTGCTGCTGCTCTGCACACTTCAGACACTGGCCACCCGCTGTCTGGACTCCCAGCGCCTCACCTTCTGTGACACCGTACTCCGCAGTTCTCTTGGGGCACCTGGGTTCTCCCTCTGTCTTCTTCCAGGGCTGCTTCCCCTCTGCCTGCCCTGAAATCTTTGGTGTTCCCGGTGTTTGTCGACACTCGTGGATCTTCTCATGCTACACAGCCTACCCCCTTCCTACCCTCAGAATGTCAATTCTGGCCCTTGTGCTAGTGGCTCTCAGCCCTGTCTCTGCCTGTTGGACTCACATACCCAATGCCTATGGACAGCTCTTCCTGAACATCATGTGAGGTTTTAAATTTAAGTTTGTGTCTTTCAAGATACCACGGGATTGTGCCTTCTGGAGTTGTGCAGAGCACAACCTGCCCGGCGGCGCTCAGCAGTCCTGCAGCAGAACTCACGTGAACATAGCCCGAGCCACACTGCTCACCTCCACCCTCCCCAGCTTGCTCCCCCACCTTCCTGATAGTCTTAATTTCATTCAATAACACCACCCAACCTGGAGAGCCAGAAGTAACTTTTGACTCCTCCAAGCTTTTCTGTGCGTTCTACCTAGAATTCTCTTCCAGTTCTCTTTGCCAGGCTAACCTCCACTGACCTCAGATCCCTTCCCTCATGCCACTGTCCTCCCCAAGCTTCCCCGGCGCCCCTTTTGACATGCACGTGCCATCTGCACGTGAAGGGCGTCCCTCTAACTGGGGGCTTTGCAAAGGTGAGGACAGTAGCTCCAGGCTGCACACAATGCCCAGCACCTAGCAGGACCTCAATGAGTATTGGTTGAGGGGCTGAACGAGTGTTGACCTTGACATTCCTTTTGCTGCATCTGGAGAGGCTCAGACGCAGCCCCACGTGCCACCCCCAGAGCCCATGGGCCTGGCCCAGATGACGGGATGGCGGCGTGCTCCCAGGGGGTGGCTGAGAGCTCAGGGCTGCCCCTAGGCTGCCTACACCAAGGTCAGAGTGTCTCTCCTTGTGCCCTCCCTCCCTGCCCTGCCCTTGGCATCGGCAGGAGCAGCTCAGAGCCCCCTTGCCTCACGCTGTCTCTGAGGCTTCAGCAGAGGGTTCAGCGGTCCCCAGCAGCCGAGGGTGGGGAAACACTGGGGTGAGAGACTCATCGAGAAGCTGCAGCTGTGCCCGGGCAGTTCCTGTTTCATCCTTGGGGTCCTGTCTGCCCGTGCCTGGACCTATCCTCCACCTCTCCCCTCCCTCCTGCTCCAGTCTCCGCTCTTCAACCGGAGCCCTTGGGGGCTGGGGCCAGGCTTGGTTCTGGGCTCATCAGGCCTGTCCATGACTAGAGAGCTGCTGGGGGCGTGCACCACACACTGGTGCAGCCGCTGAGCCCCAGCGGGTTCTGCAGGTCTCCTGCCCTGGACAAGGTTGTGGACTTGGGTACAGAAGGAAGGACAGGAGCTCTTTGTGTTTATGTTTCTAGGTGTGTGTCAGTGTGTATGTGTATGTGTGTACGTGTGTGTCTCTGTGTGTATGTATGCATCAGTGGGTGTCTGTGTATAGGCACTTGCTTTGTGTGTGTGTGCATGTGTACGCATCTATGCCCGTGTCTCTGTATCTGTGTGTGTAGGTCCATGTGCGTGCATGTACACATGTACTTTCATGGCCTTGCAGAGTGAAGCTGTGGGCAGATACCTTCGGCGGGGACCTGTATAACACCGTGACCAAATACTCGGGCTCCCTCTTGCTGCAGAAGGTCAGTAACCCCTTTCCAGGGCGTCACAGGGCAGTTACAGGGCAGTCAACCAGGTCTCCTTGCTGGTGGAGAAGCAGAAGCCCGAATGCCAGTGCTTCTGAGGGGCCTTGGACACTGTCTAGTCCCATCCTTCATTTTCAGATGGGCAAACTGAGGCCCAGGGAGGTGAAGGATTTGCTCCCGTCCTGGCCCTGCTAGGCCAATGTAGCAATGACAACTAAGGCCCCACCTGCCTCTCATGGCTCGCTCCTTTGTCACAAAGCACCACCCCACTTGACTTTCTCATTTGCGCCCTCCAGCCCAGGTGAGGAAGAGAGGGCAGTAATAATGTGGCGTTTGGGGTAAAAGCATCCTATGCGGTCTATGCCTTCCAGAGTGTTCTCTAAAGTTATGTAAATGTCACATCTTGCTGATGAGGAAACTGACTGAGTGACTTCCCTGTGGCAGCATGGCCAACAGCTTACACAGCTGGCCCACCAGACACTGGTGATCCACACGCTCCAGGAGAGCTGGTCTCCCCTGGGCCCAGTGCATCAACTCAAACCTAGTCCTAGGATCTCTGGGTGCACCTGCAGCTTGTCAGACAGCTGTCCTCAGTGCCTGGAGCTGCTGAGTTCTGTGGGGACAGTGAGAATTGAGATTCACATCTATGTGTCAGGGGCACGTTGATAGCAGGATGCATCTCCCGGTGCTCTGGGGAAAGGTGAACTGATGTTCAGGGTGGCTGCGCAGGCCCTGGGAAGCAGCGTGACTCTGCACAAAGTAGAAGGATGTGGATGTCTGGACATCTGGGCATCCAGGCCCCATCCAGGGCCACCTGCTCACCTGGCTATTGACCTTGGTCTTGTTCATTGGCTTCTCTGAGCCTTGGTCTACTTCCCTGTTAGGGTGGTTAACCACAATGTGTCTAGAGCCCCAAAATGGAGAGGATGTTGGAAAAGAGGCAGCTGTGTTGTTACTGGGATGACTATGCAAGGAGTGGAGGGCTCTGCCTGCTTCTGGTTGAGTAAAGGAGGCTTCAGGTGCTCAAACGCAAGCGCTGAAAGGACGGAGGTGGTGCCCACGCAGGTGCTCACCTCTCCCGCTGTCCCCCAAACAGAAATACAAGGACGTGGAGCCCAGTCTGAAGATCAAGGAGGTGGATGGCTTGGAGCTGGTGAGGAAGTTCTCAGAGGACATGGAGAGCATGCTGCGGAGGAAAGTCGAGGCTGTCCAGGTGCTCTGGGGGGGGTCTCCCCTGGCCCCAAGACACTGAACAACCCCCACCAATACCCTGCCCCTGGCCGTCTCACCCTTGTGGCCCTCTCTGAGCTTTCAAGCCTCTGCCTTGTCCCTCCATTAACCAGAAGAACCCTTGTAAAAGAAGAAAGGATGAGAAGGGAGCGAGAAGGGGGTGGTCCTGGGGATGGGAGCTCTGCCCCGAGCTGGAGGTGCCCGGCACTACAGGGTCAGCCTGGGTGTTGAGAGGGGCGGCTTGGCACCACGAGGTGGGCCCAGTGCCCGCTGCAGAGTGCTGCATGGAGAGAGATCCCAGGAACTGCTTCCTGGGCCAGTGGATGGGTGGAGCACAGCTTGCTGGGCCAGCCAAGCACAGCCCCAGCCCTCCTCTCTCCTCTTCCCTCCCCTTCCCTTGGGGTCCTCCCTGCCTGTGCCTGGACCTGTCCACCGCCGTTCCCTTCCCCTCCACTCTGACCTTGCTCTCCCCTTCTCTTCCCTCCCCTCATTCAGCTCCAAGGACCCACCATGTATGTCCCCAAGTGCTCAAAGGGCCCAGGCAGCGTAGGTGCCCCAGTGATGGGCGGCCTCGTGCTTGGGTGACTCTGTCCCTGGACACCCCCTGGCTGGGCCTGGTAGAAACAGAATGTGTCCCTTCCCTAGTAGGAAGTGTCTCCCCCAGATGCCTGTGGGGACCTGGTTGGTGTAAATCAGTAGATGCAGAGTGCGGGGGAGGCGCAGTGCCCTACTCCACCAGGACCAGTGTGTCCCCTGAAGGACTCCTAAGACCAGCCAGGAGACAGGAGGGAGGAGTTGCGGGAGGGGAGGCTGGGGCAGCACTAAGCAGCAGGGGAAGGCGCCTCCCCATTGTGCTGCCCCCGTGAGGTATCCAGAGCCAGTGGCTGGGGCCTTCTTTCCCGTGTGTTCCCCAGGCTTCGGGGCAAGGGCTCATAGCATTAGGAACCAACGAGATCACACCTGGGGGTCTGAGAGCCCATCCTAGGCCCCTGAATCATGCAGCCTAGCACCAACAGAAACGCTGCCCCTCCACTGGCAAGCCTTGTGTGAACAGCCTCCCTGGGCCAAGCGCAGACATGGGGGTGTGAAGCTCGCTTGACTTCAGGCGTTAGTCCTTGTGGCCCCAGAGTCACAAACTGTCCTGGGACATCCCAGAGGCTGGGGCTCCAGGTTCCCTGTGCCCTTCTCAGCCTCAGATGTGGAGAACCAAGTAAGGGCTTGCTTGAGGGACTCTCCAAGCACCAGCCCTTGCTTCCTGTTGGGCGTGGGGGTCTGTGGGGCCTGCAGACCTTCTAGGAGATGCTCATGGGAAGTTTCCTGCAAAGCAGCACTGAAGTATGTTTTCCCTGCGGAATTTCTTCATCATATCCTAGGAATTAGGACTGAGAGTGGGATGACAGGGATTAGTCTACCCAACTTATATAAGTAGAGGCCCAGAGAGGCTTAGTGCCTGGCCCCCGACAAAGCCAGAGCAGGGGCTCAGGTGGTCTGACCTTCGAGGTGCCTTCCCTGGCCCTTCCTTCCCCTGACACTCTGCGATGCTTTTAAATTTGTATTATGATAAAATACACATAATATAAAACTGACCATTGTAACCATTTGACAGTGTACAGTTCATTGGCACTAAGTCCATTCACAACCATCTCCACTATCATGTTCCAGAACTTTTTCATCACCCCAAACAGAAGCCCCGTACCCATGAAGCAGTCACCCTCCCAATTCCCCCTCCCCCAGCCACTGGCAACCACTGATCTGCTTTCTGTCTGCAGATTTGCCTGTTTTGGAGATTTCACACATTTGCAACTTTGTCTCTGGCTTATTTTATTTAGCATAAGGCCTTCGAGGTTCACCTGTGTTGCAGCATGCATCGAACTTCCTTCCTTTTGTGGCTGGATAATATGCCATTGTATGGGTACCCCACATTTTATCTGTTCATCAGCTGATGGACATTTGGGTTGTTTCCACCGTTTGGCTTTGCATATACATACGCACGCATGCACATATTTTAATAAATTGTTTTTAGAGCAGTTTTAGATTCATGGCAAAATTGAGCAGAAAGTGCAGTTTCCACGCACCCCCATCCCCACACACCTGCAACCTCACCACTGTCACCACCCTGCCTCGGTGGTCCATTGTTACGGTAATGAACCTGCACCCACACATCGTCATCACTCAGAGTCACAGTTTACTTTAGGGCTCATTCTTGGCGTGCATTCTGTGGGTTTTGACACATGTCGTGACACGTATCCACCATTATAGTATCGTACAAAAAAGCTTCACTGCCCTAAAAATCCCCAACCACTGACAACCACACCTTTTCCCTCTTTCCCCAGTTGTGGCTTTTGCAGAATGCTGTGTAGTTGGGACCCCATGGCACATGGCCTCTTCAGGTCAGCTCCCTTAACTGGTGATGTGCACTGGCCGTGGGCTGCTGCGAGCTGTGCTGCAGAGCATTCACCCCCAGTTCTTGTTTGAGTCGCTGTGTTCAATTCTGGGCATTCATCTCAAGTGGGTCGCCCGGTCACACTCTTTGTTTAGCTTACTGAGGGATCCGTGGGGCTCCTTTCACCCACTCTCTCCCCTTCGTGTTCCCGGCCCGCAGAGCTTGGTGGCGGCTGCGGAGGAGGCAGACCTGAACCACGAGTACAACGCGTCCCTGGTGGTGAGTCCTGCCCTGGCGCCGGGTGGCGGTGAGGGTGGCAAGCCCCTCACCGCACAGACACATGCTGGCCTCTGCAGGCAGACGTCTGCTTGACCTCAAGAAGCTCACAGACCAAACTCTAGCATAAGGCGCGTAACCAGTCCACACAAACGGGTCACAGAGAGTTAGGAGAAAGCAGCCTGGAGAAGGGAGGGTGCCCAGACACCTGCAGAGGGGTGGCCCGGGCCACAGGCTGAGGGGCATTTGGGCAGGCAAAGCATGGAGAAGGGGCTTCTAGGTGCAGGGAAAAGAGAAGACACAGAAATGAGAAAACTGTGGGTGCTCCGCTCCACGTGCTCAGAGGCTGGTGACACAGAGTGGCCTTGGAGAGGTCGGTGGGAGTCTGGTGGGGAGCCGGGAATGAGAGGAAGGAGTCTGGCCTTTCGTAGCAGGGCATGGCTGCTGTGGCAGGTTTGAGCAGGGAGGGACGCGGCTGTGGAAGGCTGTGGGGAGCTGGGCCGGTGGCGTGGGGTGTCGCCGCAGCAGTCCTGGTGGGAATGATCGGGGGTGAGCCCGGTGGTGAGGAGGGAAGGGGACAATCCAAGTGGACCCTCCAATGCCGCGCTGAGAGACGGAGGGCAGCTGCTGGCCGCTCCGAGCAGACACAACCAAGCCTTGGGTCCTGCCACCTTGGCAGGACCAGAGACGCCTCAGGGGCCATTCTGGGCTCTGGACCCTCCCATGGGGCAGGAGTGGGTGGTGCTGTGGGCTGTCTCCTTTCTCTTTGAGTCTGTCCCTGGGCTCTGTCCCTGGCTGCGTGTACCGGCACGGGGCAGGATTTAAAGCAGTAGCCAGGACAGCCTTCATCAGACCCGGCTGATAAGCCAACCCCGGCGGCTGTATGCGCGCGGCCCGATCACCCTGACTGTCGCTGGAAGTCCCCACCGGGTGGCTCTGTGGTCTCTCGTGGGGCCCCTGACCTGTGCCTTTGTCTCCCTCTCTGTGTCACTGTGCCGGGGTCCCCACGGCCCTCCCGCCCCAGTTTGACTACTACAATTCCGTCCTCATCAACGAGCGGGACGAGAAGGGCCGCTCCGTGGAGCTGGGCGCCGAGCTGGTGCTCGAGGCCAACGCACACTTCAGCAACCTGCGGGTGAACACGTCCGTCAGCAGCGTGCAGCTGCCCACCAACGTGTACAACAAAGGTAGCCTCGCCACGGCCTGCTCGGCGGCTGGGTGGGTGGCGGCACTGGTGCCCTTAACGATTTGTCTCCGTTCTCCCAAGAATCCCCGCAGGGGCCTAATCTCCTATAACCTCCCCCTTCAGACCCAGATATTTTGAATGGCGTCTACATGTCTGAAGCCTTGAACCCAGTTTTTGTGGAGAACTTCCAGAGAGACCCAACATTGACCTGGCAATATTTCGGCAGCTCAACTGGATTCTTCAGGATCTACCCAGGTAAGGGCCTGGGATGGCATCACCGTGATCCTCTGGGCTCCTTCTCTGGGAATAAGGCAATAGGGACACTGGAGGCTGGCACCCAGGTCCCCAGTGAATGCGGCTGGCCCTCCTATCCAAGAGCACCTCCAACCCAGCAGGATCCCACACATTCAACAAAGAGCTGTTGACAGTTGAGTGAATGAAGGAATGAATGAATGAAGCCCTCAGACACCGCGGAACAGCCATGAGTGCCTGCGTGAGCTCCTGCCCCATGAAAAGCACTGAGGGAGCTGCAGAGGAGGATGAAACAATTTTTTAACTTAAAAAGTTTACATCCTAATTGGAAAAATGAGGCCTAGTCAGCAGCAATGCAGGAAATGTCACAGGTTACTCTGTGATTAGTGGCCAATTCAACAGTGTGGGGAAAGCTCCCTTGTCCACCAATAAAAATAGAAGACAGAACATGTATTACAGAGTTTGCAAGAGATTTGCCTCTTTTTACTTCTGATTTAAAATAATTCACCTCTCTATTTCACTCCTTCACCCCAACTCATTTTTTTTAAGAGGCAAGGTCTTGTTCTATCACCCAGGCTGGAGTGCAGTGGCATAATCATAACCCACTATAACCTTGAACTGCTAGGCTCAGGAAATCCTCTGCTTCAGCCTCCCTAGTAGCTAGGACTACAGGTGTACACCACCACGCCCAGCTAACTTTTCTATTTTTGGTAAAGCCTGGATCTTGCTATGTTGCCCAAGCTGGTCTTGAACTCCTGGCTTAAAGTGTCAGCCTCAGCCTCCAAAAGTGCTGAGACTACAGGTGTGAGCCGCCATGCCCAGCCCCAACCCATCTTTATATTTAAGCACACAGTCCAGAAAGTCTTAAAGTTATCCTACTTTTCTGAAACAGGAAGCCAGAAAGGCCCTAAGACCTCTCTGTGTCCACAGGCTGGAAAAGTCAAGCCCTGTCTTGCAGTGCAAAGGCCCCTCAGGGCTCATGTATCCCCATCATAAGCATACCCCTCCTGTGTTCCTCTGCCAAAATCCACAGCTAGCCAACGTTTCCATTTCTCTTCTGGGGAGCCTGAGTGAATACATTTATACCTGTTCCCTGTAGCAGCTCACATACCCCTCATGTCTTCTTCAGGGTAGAATTTCTGTAAATATTCCTGACACATTAGGGCTTCCAGAGTCACTAACTGGTATGCAAACAACAAAGTCCAGTGTGAGTTCATCAGGGAGTAGTTAGGGGCCATTTCTATACACATTTACACATTCAGATCTGCCCTTAGGTAGACAGAATTAGATTGACCATAATTCTGAAGCCATGTCCCACAATCCCCATAAGTCCATGTGGGCCCGTTTTAATTTATTTAATTTACAGTGTAATGAAGACCTGTCACACCACCAGCACAAGATCCAGACTATTACCAATAACTTACACACACCTGTGCACTCCTCTCCTGTCCTGCCCTTACACCCTCCCCACGGGCCAGGTAATAGCTAACCTGAATTTCCAGCTTATCACTCTTCGTATTTTTTCACTTGTTTGTTTAGTTTTATCTCATACAGATACACACACATTGTATTAAAAAATTTTTAGTGTGGTAAAACATATATATAACATAAAATTTACCATCTCAACTGTTTAAAGTGTACACTTTGGTGGGGTTAAGTACATTCATGTTGTTGTGCTACCATCACCACCATCCATCTCGAGAACTCTTGTCATCTTGCAAAACTGAAACTCTGTCCCCATTAAACAACAGCTCCCTAGTCTTCCCTCCCTTCCTCCAATCCCTGGCAGCCACCACTCTACTTCGTGTCTCTGTGAGTTTGGTTACTCTCTAGGTACCGCATGTGCGTGGAATCATACAGTGTTTGTCATTTTGTGATTAGCTTAGCATAATTTCCTCAAAGGCCATCCATGTTGTAGCAGGTGTCAGAATTTCCTTCCTTTTTAAGGCTGAATAATATTCCATTGCGTGTATTGCCAGGCAATGTAATACCACATTATGTATACCCATGCATCTGTCAATGGACATTTGACTGCTTCCACCTTGTTGGCTACTGTGAATGATGGTGCAATGAACATGAGTGTGCAAATATCTCTTCAAGACCCAGATTTGAATTTTTTTGGGCATATCCCCAGAAGTGGAATTGCTGTATCATGTGGTAATTCTACTTTTAATATTTTGAGGACCTGTCATACTGTTTTCTACAGAGGATGTACCACTTTACATTCCCACAATAGTGAACAAGGATTCCAATTTCTCCACATCTATGCCAAACTTATTTTCCTGTTCTTATTTTTTTATAGTAGCTATTCTAATAGGTGTGAGGTGGTGTCTCACAGTGGTTTTGATTTGTATTTCCCTAATGTTTAGTGACACTGAGCGTCTTTTCATGTGCTTATTAGCCATTTGTATATCTTCTTTGGAGAAATGTCTACTCAAGTTCTTTGCCTGTTTTTGAATTGTTTTTGTTTTCATTTTTGTTTTTTTGGTCATTGCTGAATTTTAGGAGTTCTTTATATATTCTATATATTAGTCTTTTATCAGATATGTGATTTGCAAACACTTTCTCCCATTTTGTGGGTTGCCTCTTTACTGTGTTGATACTGCCTTTTGATGAGTAAACTAAAAATTTTCATGAAGTATAATTTGTTTATTTTTTCTTTTGTTGCTTATGCCTTTGGTGTTATATCCAAGAAATCACTGCCAAGTCCAATGTCATGAATCTTTTTCCTTGTTTTCTACCAGAGGTTTTATAGTTTTAGGTTTTACCTTTCCATTTTGAGTTAATTTTTGTGTATGAGGTTAGATAAGAGTCCAACTTCATTCTTTTGCATGTAGATATCCAGTTGTCCCAGTACCATTTGTTGAAAAGACTGACCTTTCCTTATTGAATGGTTTTGACACCCTTGTAAAAAATCACCTAATCATATTTGTGAGGGTTTAATTCGGGGCTCTTTATTCTATTTCATTGGCCTATATATCTGTCTTTTTGCCAGTACCACACTGTTTTGCTTACTGTGGCTTTGTAGTAAGTTTTGAAATCAGAAATTATGCCTCCTCCAGCTTTCTTTTTCTTCCAAAATTGTTTTGGCTCTTTGGGGTTCCTTGAGGTTCCATAGGAATATTAGGATGAGTTTTTCTATTTCTGTAAGAGACATCATTGGGATTTTGATAAGGATTGTATTGAATCATCACTTTGGGGAATATTGGCATCTTAACAATATTATTTCAATCCATGAACATGGGATGTGTTTTCACTTATTTTTGTCCTCAATTTCTTTCTGCATGGTTTTGTAGTTCTCATTGTACAAATCCTTCACCTCCTTGGTTAAGTTAATTCTTAAGTATTTTATTTTTTTGATGCTATTATAAATGGGATTATCTTCATAATTTCTAAGATTATTCATTGTTAATGTATGGAAATGCAACTGATTTTGTGTGTTGAGTTTGTATCCTGCTACTTTGCTGAATTTATTTATTGAATCTAACAATTTTTTTGTGTACCAAATCTTTAGGGCTTTCTACATATAAGATCATATCATCTGTGAACAGAGATCATTTTACTTCTTCCTTTCCAAGTTTGATGCATTTTATTTCTTTTTTTTTTTTTTTTGAGACAGAGTCTCACTCTGTTGCCCGGGCTAGAGTGAGTGCCGTGGCGTCAGCTTAGCTCACAGCAACCTCAAACTCCTGGGCTCAAGCAATCCTTCTGCCTCAGCCTCCCAAGTAGCTGGGACT